>RDSH01000030.1:24825-133392 GCA_009428295.1 Tilletia walkeri
GGGGGTGGTAGTGGACTGCGACGTCAGTCGTTCCAGCATGGTCTCCATGCGACCAAGGCGAGTTCCTTGGGAGGAAGCATTTTCGCGCATTTCGGTACGGAGGTCGGAAATGCTGGATTCTTGTGCAGTCCGGACTTCATCGACGCGTTCGGCGACGAGCTGTCGGAGCGTCGTCTCGAGGGTACGAAACTCCTCCATGCTGGGTCCGGAGGAGCGAGTGTTGCGAGCGGGGGCAGAGGAAGGGGTACCGCTCATTGTGAAGGAGTAAGAGGTGGTTTGGCTGGAAACAAGCGAGAGATCTTGTCAGAGTATAGGGCTGAGAAAAGGACCTACTCTCATCACCATGTGCTCACAGCTACTAATCTCTTAGTGCCGGCTTGGAGCAACTTAGGTTTGCAGAGATAGTAGTGAATTCGTAAGGGAAAGAAGAAGAAAGGAAGCAAGTACAACAAGAGAGAGAGGTGTTGGGAGTGTTGGTTGAAGGTGATGATCATGATCATGAGCCATGTGGAATCGGAGTGGATCGGGATTGAAGCCGGAAGAAAGAGGAAAGCGAGAAGTGAGAGAAGTGGAGTGACGAGAGATAAGAGGAAGAAGATAAGATAGCTGTCGGCTATCGGCCGATAGCACACCGAGCCCCGAAGTCATGGAGTCTGAACCTGAAATCTGATGACTAATACTCACAGGATGTTGTGCTATCGGCCGACAGCCTCTCCATCCCACGTGACTCTGCTCTCTGCTCTTCCCTTTCTCCCTTTCTCCTTTCCTTTCCCGTTCCGTTCCGCTTCCATTCCGTTCCGTTCCGCTCCTCTCACTGCCACTCCACTCCACTCTCTTCCTGCTTCCCGATCCGCTTCCCGATTTCGGCTCAACTCTCATGATCACTCTGATCACTCGAGACCAACACCTCACCGCTGTACATTATTCCCTTTCTCTTTCTTGGCTTCCACACGAATCTACATCTCTTCAAAGCATCTGCTAAGCCCAAGGCTAGTATATGGTGACGAGAGTGGTTCGACTCGAGGCAGCTGACTGACGGCACTTCGAGGACCCACAGACATATGTCTTCAACGCCCCCCGCTTCAAACAAGCCAACCACCCGCTCCCAAGGCAAGAAACGCTCTGAACCTGGCGACGAACCCTCCACGATGTCGTCTTCGCAAACCAATCCTCCCCCTCAGCAGTCCGGCTCTGCTGACATCGCCGCAATCTCGGCGCAGCTCGCCGAGCTGATGACGGGCCAGACCAATATCGCCACCGAGCTCACCTCCTTGAAGACCACCATGGAGACCATGGGCAGCAAGCAGGTCTCTTTCGGCAACCAAGTCGAGGATGTCACCGACCGTCTTCGTCGCCTGGAGCTCTCTCGCTCACGCGCCCCATCTCCCACACCCGCTCCGACCATATCCGTGAAGGTCGAGTCGTCTTCCTCCGAGTCCCCGGCTGAGGCTCCGAAGTCGAAGCCCACGGCTGAGGCACCGACCTCCACGGCTGACACACCGAAGTCCGCGTCTCGCCCTGCCGACGTGTCGGGCGCGTCCACCGGCCCGGTCGTGTCCACCCCCCCTTCGTCCAATTCGGCGTTGTTCTCTGCAATGACGAATGACCACAAGAGTCAGCTCCGCTTGCTACTCAAGGACTACCGATACTCGATGTCCAAGCTATTCGGCTCTGCTGCGGAAGGGGAGGAGATACCCATCCCTCCCTCCTCAACCACCTCCACCACACTCACCTGCAAGAAGGATGTTCTGGGCGAGTACGACGGTGATCCTGCCCGGCTTGAGCACTTCCTCAGCCACATCCGCAACATCGTTCGGTCCGAACCTCGTCAGGGGTGGGAGTCGGCCGTGATTCGCACTCTGCCCCAGACGTTGAAGGGCGATGCCGATATCTGGCATTCGGGCTTGTCCGACGATGAAGCTCGTGCCATGAACACCTTCGATAAGTGGGCTCGAGCCCTGCGTTCTGCGTTTCCAATGAACAAGAACGATCAGCGGGTTCAGGCTCGCGAACGGGTGTGGCAACCAACGTCGGAGACCGCATTGACTTACTTCATCGTCAAGGTTCAACTCCTGCGTCATGCATACGGCGACCTCTATACCGATGCCGCCATTGCCCAGGAGGTGATCATGGGTCTCCCCGCCACCATGCGTATCACGCTTCGCCTGCCGCAGGACGGTACCACCCTCAATGAGGTACAGGCTGGCCTCGCTGAATGGGAGCCCTCGTGGCGAGACGCCCACAACATTCACCTCTCCAAGTCGTCCACCTCCGCTCCTACCGCGACCGGACGTCAAGAGACTGTGACGACCAAAGCTCCTCAGCAACCATCTCGTCCTCCCCGGTCGGAGCTGCGAAACTCACCAACTGCTCCCACGAGCGTGATCGCCTCTCGTCCTCGAGATCGGAAGTTGTCCGAGGATTTCGATCCGACCCGTCTCGGTCGAGGTCAACGCCCGGGCTCGCAGAAGGAGAATGTCCTCTTCTATCGTATCCCCGATACGACCGACACCATGTGGTGCGACCGTCCCTGCCGCCGTTGTGGCCAGGACCATTTCGACTTCGCCCATGATCACTTCACGGCGCAAGTCCGGGTCGCCACGATACACGAGGATGATCAGTACCCGGTCACCTCTGCCGAGGATGGAAACGTCCTTGGTGACTCACCTCCGCATTTCTGAGCGTCCGCAATGACGAAAAACTAGAGGCATTTCTCCCTAATCTGCCACCCCCTCCACCAGTTCCTCCTTGGCCACCCGATGTAGTTTGCGCGACTGCTGACGGGGCCCTGATTGGCGCTGCGAGAGGAAGAGAGGGAAGCGCCCCTCTGCTGGAAAACAGCACCAACGTGGCGGGAGACTTGGACCACCTCCTGACCTGAGACCCCATGGCCTCCATGACCGGGAAGTACTTCACACTTCCCCCCCTTTGTTGTCGGAACAGAGTGCTAACCATGCTTCACCGCCCTCCGCGTCGCCCCAGGGTGTTCCGGATGTTGCAGGTCGTTGCTTGGTGATCGAAGATAGGCCCCAGTTGCATACAGCACGGGCGCTGCCGGTTGATGAGTCGAGGAAGCCCCTCGCGAAGCCCACTCGGCGGCTGGGTACAGTGGTGAAATTGCCACCGAGTGCGGAGGTTGGGACTGGCCAAGCGCACCGCCGCCACGTCCCCCTCACCACTCACATCCACATCAACGATGTTCGGTATCCAGCGCTGTCTTCCCTCCTGGACACCGGCTCCTCCCTTTCATCCATTGATGCTGGCTTGCTGCAGCGTCTTGGAGGGCAACCTTCGGGCGCACCGATGCGCGTTAGCGGTCTAGGCGAGACCGAGACATTGGGCTTTGTCCCTATCACCTTCTTCATCCGGGCCAAGGACAGTCACGGCTTCCAACTCTTTCTGGAATGCACAATGGACTTTCACGTCCTCCCACACTTCGCGCCCGGCCTGTGTCTTGGCCAGGACTTCATCACGGGTTTCGGAGTCGTGATCGATGCACTCGAGTCGCAAGCCCACATTCGTCGCTACTCGTTTGCCGTCGCCCAACATATGCCGCGCCCGCATGCGCAGGAGGCCCAGCTCTGCTCCACCGCACCTGTCACTCTGCCCGCCCGCTCCGCCGCGTGGGTTCCCGTCGATACAGGTGCTTTGTCCGCTGCGGTCGACTACACTGTCCATCCCCGCCTCATGACCGATGCTTCCGAGTCTGTCCTCATCTCCGGTCCTACCGCCCTTGGCTCCAAGAGCACAGCTCAGATCCTCTTGACCAATCACTCCCAACGGGCGGTCCAGCTTCCTCGACGTACTCCAGTTGCGGATGCCGTTGCTGCTCAGGTGGGGGACGTGTCCTCTCCATCCGCAGATCACCGCTTCGAGTTGGGTTCGCCCTTGCCTGTCGGAGAGACCCGCGAGCGTGACGAAGCTCCGACCGCTTGGCGCCCAGACCCGGACCCCCTCGACCCAGAAGATGATCCCGCTGCACCACTTGACGTCTTCGAGGTTGCGGAGGACCCTGTCTCCGACCTGACAAAGGATGCCGAGACGACGCTGGTCGACGGTCATTTCCGCGTCGGAGTTGACGCTGATGGCAATCCTCACCGCTCCGTGGTTGATTTGCTTCGCCGCCATACCGCAGCCTTAGCGCTTGACGGTCGCCCTGGCCTGATTCGCGATGCGGAGATGACTATTCCTCTGCAGCCCGATGCCTCCCTGCGCCCCGAGGCCCCGCGTCGCGCCAGTCCTGAAAAGCGTGCAGCCATGGACGCCGCAATCGAGCAGCTCCTCGATTGGAATGTCATCGAACCAAGCTCCAGCCCGGTGTCCTTCCCCGTGCTCATGGTCCGGCAGTACGGGAAGTGGAGGTTCTGTGTCGACTACAGACAACTGAACTCGGCGACAGTCTCCGATCGCTATCCCCTCCCCACCACAGACGCCGTCTTCCAGACCCTTCAAGGGAAGCGCTGGTTTAGTTCCATGGATGCGATTAGGGGGTACCATCAACATCCGGTGGCGGCGGAGGATAGGTGGAAAACCGCTTTTGTATGTCATCGCGGCCTCTACCAGTATCGGACCGTTCCTTTTGGCCTTAAGAACGCGCCTGCCGTCTTCCAGCGACTCATGGACCGAGTGCTTGGTGATTTGCGCTGGCGGACCGCCGTCATATATATCGATGACGTTGTCGCAGCGACCGCCACCCTGTCCGAGCACCTGGAGACGCTTGATACCATCCTATCTCGGGCGACGTCCATCGGGTTGAAATTCTCGCCGGCTAAGTGCACCTTTGCCGTACCCAACCTAACGCTGCTGGGGCGCAAGGTGTCTGGCGCCGGAGTTGCCGTCTGGCAGGGGCGAGCGCAAGCCGTCCAGGAGTTGAAGCGGCCGTCGACGTTGAGGGATGTGTACCATGTCATGGGCCTCTTTGGCTATTACCGGGAGTTTGTCGATCACTTCGCCGAACTTGCCGAGCCGTTGACCCGGCTGACGAAGGGGTGGAAGTTCGAGTCCGATGGTAATCGTTCCCGACTTGTCCGCAAGGATGGAGCCCCGTCATCCGCTAGTGATGAGACCGTGTTATGGGGCGATGAGCAGGAGCGCAGCTTTACCACCCTCCAGCGATTGATCGCCTCCCCGCCCGTGCTGGCTCATCCCGACCCGACCCGTCCGTACATCCTGTACGTGGACGCTAGCAAGCTTGCTTTCGCCGCCGTCTTGCACCAGGTCTTTGCTGACGAGGACATGATCGACGGCCCCTCTGCCTATCCTGCGAGTGGCGCCCCTCTATCCTCGGCACCCGTCCCTCGTGATCGGTGGATTGCTTGGCTTCAGGCGGATCGTTACTTCGGTCCTATCTGGCGCCGCCTTGCCGATTCTGTCGCGGATGATGAATGGGTGCTGGAGGAGGGTGCTCTCGTCCGCAGAGTTGATGGTCGTTGGGCTCTGCCCGAAGCGGCTATCCCCGTTGTCCTCAAGGCCGTGCACGACCACAATGGGCATTTCGGATACACGAAGACTTTCCTCGCGTTGTCGAAGTCCTTCTGGCGTCCTCGCTTGACCGACGTCGTCCGTGCATGGGTCGCGCACTGTCTCATTTGCCGAAAGACCAAGGTGGGTCGCCGCGTCGGTGAGCTGGATGTTGAGCGTGATGCCCGCTCGCCGTTCGAAACCATCGCTGTGGACCTTGTGCTGGGACTGCCCCCCTCGCACGGGAACGACGCCGTCCTGTCGGTGCTTTGCTTGTTTTCCCGCATGATCCTTCTGGAACCGTGCAAGTCCACGATTACGGCCGCCGGCATTGCCTCGATCCTGAGTAACCGAGTCCTGCGCATGGGCTGGCGGCCCCGACGGATCATCTCCGACAGTGAGGCTCGGGTGACCGGTCAAGTATTGCAGTCCTTGGCTGCGTCTCTCGGGGCCACTTTGACGCCCTCTCCTCCTCACCATCAACAAGCCAACTCCGTCGAGCGGCACATCCAGACCGTCCAGGGCGCTCTTCGTGCCTTGACGCTTGAGGGTCGCGCGCCTTGGGATCGGTCCGTCCTCCCCGCTGTCGAGCTGGCTATGAACAGCACACCCAGCGTGACGACTGGCTGCCGCCGGCCCTTCGACCTTGTCTTCGTCGATCATCCTGATGTCGCTCACGCTGTGTTTGACACCGGTGCTAGAGGCGCTGCGGAGGACTTCGATGATCGTCTTGCTGCGGCGGCGGACCGAATCGAGGATGCGTACCGGGTGATCGCCGTCGAGCGTCAGCGACAGAAGCGTCGCTACGACGCGTCACGAGCTCCCTTGCCCGTCCTTCAGGCCGGTGACATGGTCTATGTCCGGCTGGGTGACCGTCCCATTCCGGGCCTTGGTGGCGGAAAGTTGGATCCGAAGAAGGCTGGCCCTTTCGCGATACGGGAGGTCCTGTCGCCTCATCGTGTTCGACTCTCCCTCCCGGCAGATCTGCGGATTGGCGACGAGTTTGCGGTGGATCAGCTGGATGTTTACCCGGGCTCCCCGGATCCCTTCGCCCCCGTCCGTAACTCACCTTTGCTCCGTCCTGTTGACGATGCCGATCCTGCGGCCGCTGGCGTTGCGGATGGCGGTGCTGATGACGATGCCGCTGATGATGACGGTCTCTCCGAGGACGGTGTTGAGCGGTTGCCTCCCCGTGCTCGTCGTGCTCCTCCGATGCTTCGGGAGTTTCAGCTGGGGACTCTGCGTGCGTCCGATGCTGCTGGCGAGGAGGGGTTCTTTGATGGTCCGCTCACTGGTACGAGGAAGGTAGAGATCGACGGGCGGTCAGTGACGTTGCGCGAACGACCAATTGCGTACCAGTCCCGGCTCACCTCGGTTGCAGAGAAAAAGCTCGTTGCCCCAGAACTTGAGCTTTGTTGTCTCGCCTGGGCTTTCGCCCGAATGGCGCACTTGCTCGAAGGTGCTCGCGTAACGGTGGCAACGGATCACGCACCCATGGGCGCGATGCTGACCTCGTCTACGGGCATCCACTACGGTCCGACGATTACTCGTTGTCGCGCGTTGCTGCTGCCTCATTTTCACAACCTCCGCTTCGTGCATCGACCGGGTCGCCTGCATTCCAATGCCGATGCTCTCTCGCACCTGGTTGGATGACTTGGTCACTCTCTGCATTGGGCGCTCATGACGACCCGAGACGGTCGTTTCTTTTTCGGGGGGCATGTGCTATCGGCCGACAGCCTCTCCATCCCACGTGACTCTGCTCTCTGCTCTTCCCTTTCTCCCTTTCTCCTTTCCTTTCCCGTTCCGTTCCGCTTCCATTCCGTTCCGTTCCGCTCCTCTCACTGCCACTCCACTCCACTCTCTTCCTGCTTCCCGATCCGCTTCCCGATTTCGGCTCAACTCTCATGATCACTCTGATCACTCGAGACCAACACCTCACCGCTGTACATTATTCCCTTTCTCTTTCTTGGCTTCCACACGAATCTACATCTCTTCAAAGCATCTGCTAAACCCAAGGCTAGTATAGATGTGCCCGTATTTCGGGTAGTACAGGATCTACAGCGTCCCGTTCCCTAACCATGTCGCGATGCCGCGCTGAAGCTTCTCTCCAACGCTGTCTCTGCGCGTCTCTTAGAGCAGTGCGATCAGTCGAGCGAGAAGATGCAGCTGGCGCAGCGGCAATTGAAGAAGAGCCGGCAGCAACAGGTTCGGGAACGGGAACTGCCCGGAAGGAGCTGTCGCGGCACTGGCGGTGCGGTTGAGATCGCGTGGCAGGCATTCCGGACAACGCTTTTTAGATTGATATTTTGAAAATTTGGTGTATTTTGGTCGAAAAAAGTGCGATAGCCTCCCCCTCCACTTTGTCCGCAAACCACGTGATGCCACGGTAAGTTGCAGTGAGGAGAGAAGGATTCAAGGATTGCTCCTAACTCTCACAAATCCACCACAGTCTGGTCCCCACGGTGCCGTGGGTAGACGCGGTTTCTCTAAATGTGTCTCGATGTAAGCCCTCAAGGGATTCAGGATTGTCACTGCGAGATCCCTTACTGTAAACAGCAAAGCTACGCGCGACTTTCCAAAGAAGTGATCTCCACACGATCGAGCACTCTGAACACTACGGTGCCGTAGGACAGGCGTTCGATGAGGGAAAAGGAGCTGGAAGTGTGGGAGAAGGTGTGGTCACTTATATACATTGCTGTGGCGGGTGACCGGTGACTTGTTGGGATCACCGGAGGAAGCAGAGAGAGAAAAAACTCAAATCATACGTAAAAGATTGGCGGGAAGGAGAGACCACTCGAGTTAAGTGGGGGGGTCTGGGGGGGAACCCCCCCAGCCGATGTTACCGAGTGCACAGACCTAATAAGCGAAGAGCGAGGGGGGGGGTCTGGGGGGGGAACCCCCCCAGCGAAAGTCACCGGGTTCGATTACATAATTCGAAGGAAGACTCGGGCGAAGGTGGATATCGACCAAAGGACGAAAGTGAGAAATGGAGAAAATGGACGAAATGCCTGTTGCGCGAACCACCATAACTTATACACACGGCCACCGAGAGGAGCAAAACTTGACTGTTAGAGCGGCAGTGTGTAGATCTTTGGAATGAGTCTACTTTGAGGGCATGTTGTTTTTGCAGATGTGAAGCTATGGTGGCTCAAAGACGATGATGTTTTGAGGGCGAAATCAATTCTTACAGCTTTCTATATAGTAGAAATATTTTCGGCAGAAATCACGTGGCACATTATTATACGAATTGCAAACAAGCCGGCAATTTTCGGTTTTCTGCATCCGCATTTCGGAAAACATGATCGGAGCCGACGGGGTAAAAATGGACAGTCTCAAGCTCTCATCAACTCAACCCTTCAAACATCCCATCGGCCTATTACGGGGGCAAGGGCACAGCTCAATGATCGATGATGGACGGTCTCTGGTCAACACCTAGCCAGACGCAGAGGCGATCAGGTACGACTGGGAGAAGAGGCGCAGTTGGACGCAGCGAGTCGATCGCGAAGACACTTGATCGTCTTGTCTCTGTGGGATATTGGGTGTTTATCAGAACTCGTCTTCTATGAATAGCCAAACAAGTGCGGAGTATACTCACTTAGCATCAAGCTTACGTTGGAACGCACGTCGTTCCTTGTCCCATTCCTGCTGTGCGCGTTGCAGAGACTGGCCCAGAGCGACCTGTATGCTCGTCTGCACATCAGCAAAAGCAGGTTGGAACTGGTTCGCCTGCTGAGGGGAAAGCAGATCCGCCGTCGCTCCGCTGGAACGCTTGAGTCCTCGAGTCGTCGGAGAAACTTGTGCGAGAGGAGAGCTGAAGTCGATCGCCAAGCCAGGATGATATCCGTGACTGGTGCGAGGGAATTGATGCTTTGGAGGAGTTTGCGGTGAGGAGGCGGCGATGATGGGCATGTATGCTCCTGTCTCGGAATACACCAAGTCGAGCGGTCGAGAATGATGATGATGACCGCTGCCGACTCGCTTCGAAGGCTTGTTGTGGGTGTATGCGGTCTCTGAGCTGGGCGACTCTTCGATCTGCAGGCGAAGGAACATAATGTATGTCAGTTCTGAAAGTCAATGTTGTCGTGATGGCCCAACTCGGAGCAACGCACCGTGTCAGAGCTCACCATCCCACCTCCCGAACGCAACGGACCGAGCTGAGGCGAACGGAACAGCTTCGCGCTCTGTGCCTCGGCAAGATTCAGACCTTCCCGTTCGTCGTCAGGGATCTCGAAGCGTCCTCGGGAGATTGCCGCAGCAGGAGCAGCAGGAGCAGCAGGAGCAGTTGATGCTGCCTGACCTGCAACGTAGGGTCGGAAGCGGATCGAGCCTTGAGGTCCATCTGGAACCTTGCGACGTTTGGGCGGCGATTCGGCGGCGAAGTCTGGTGCTCTGCGCTCGTGTTGATCCGGCCTGAGTTCCTCATCGAGGCCGTCCCAAGTGTCATCGTCCAGCGCAGCAGCTAGCTGGAGGCAGTCCTCAATCTCTTTGTCGACAGATGGCGACGCGTTCGATTGAGGACGCTCGTGACGAGCCCCAGCTGAGATGAGTGAAGGAGCGCATTTAGTAGGAGTCTCGCATCGTTACAGACCAATCGGTAAGCATACCTGGGTCGGATCGGTGTCCGGACTTGAACGCGGCAAGCAGGTGGCCTTGACCGACCTTTGGCGGTGGAGCGTGCTGAGTTGGGAGCGTGCCTGTGATTGATTCGGGCCAGGTCGAAATCAAGGCGTCAGCATACTTTCGTTCATGGGGGATATGGCATGCATATAGGCCATACGTACGATTCTGCATGGTCTTGCTATGAGGTGGACCTGTTGAAAGGAAGGGAGCAGAGGGGAGGGAGGGAAGGGAGATGATTAGCGCTGCAAAGTTGGTCTAGGTGGAAAGTTGCTCGAGAAAATGAGAAGGGTCAGAATCGCGTGCCTTGTCTGTGATGGCCTTGTTTCTGGTCTGAGACTTGTTGGGCGCGGTGCGCTGGTGGCGATGGGAGAGGTGGGCCCCACGTCGGATTGGAGGGAGTGAACCAAGTGTAGACCATGGTTGTGATGGTGGTCAAGGTCCAGTCAGTTGCTTGTGGATAAATGCTACCTGGTGTTTGTTTGCGCAAACCTCTACAAACAAAGGAGCAAACGCAACATCGGATCCATTACTGAAATCCCCTCACCCAACTATGAACCCCGCCCGTCCCCTCCTCAAAGATCTTTCAATGCCCGCTCCAGCGCGTACAGTAGCACATCCGCATGAGACTCTTCAAAGACGAGCATCGGACGCAACCTCACCGCTCGATCACCACACCCACCCATGTTGATTCCCCACTCGTTCCTCATCTTGCCAATCAAGCGATCCCGATCAGCAGCCGTGGGAGCATCCCATGCGATGAACGTACCCTCACCCTTCCCGCGCAGATTCTGTATCTTGTTGTGGCCGGGCGAACCTGGCTTGGAGAGGGAGGACAAGGCAGAGTACAGCTTGTCACCGATGGCGGCCGTTTTGGACACGAGTGAATGCTCTTTGATGACGTTGATGATTTCGCGGGCTTTGAGCAATTCGATTGGATGTCCCATCCATGTGTTGTAGCTGTTCAGAGAACCATTAGTTCACGCACAGCGACATGGGGAACTGTTAAAATGCATTTACTCACTTTCGGTACGCAAGAGAGGGTCGAGTGTCGACGTTGTGATAGAAGCCTGCGGCCTAGAGGACCAAAGAGCATTAAAGAGTGAGTAAATCAGATGATAAGGTACACAAGCTCAAAGAACAGTTGCTTACCTGCATCTTCTTGGAGAAGACAACGAAGTCTGGGGGCGTTTGCAAGTTCCACTTTTCATGGGCCCAGAAGGTGCCCGTGGCTCCGACGCCCGTCTGGACCTCATCGACGATGAAGTACACACCCAACCGCTTCGTGACCTCTCGCAATCCGCGGAAGAAGGCGGGCGAGGCGTGCATGTCGCCACCCTCTGACGCGATAGGTTCGACAATGAGCGCTGCAATGGGCTTTCCGTTTCGCTTGTGTAACTCGATGGTGTCTTCGACCTGCGCAAGTGTCTCTTGCTCTGCCTTCTGATTTGCAGGCGCGTTCTCTTCGAAAGGGTAGTGGACGGCAGGCCAAGGTACAGCTGGCCAGTCAAAGGCGGGGATGTCGACCTTGTGAATGGCTTTGCTCCGAGTTGTCGAAAGAGACCCGAACAGCCGGCCGTGGAACTGGACAGGGGGGCCATTGGCAGAGGAGCAGCGGTCAATTACGTAGCAACAGCAGAAGTCAGTGTCGCGGTACTTACACCCTGACCGAAAGAAAGGATGCTCATCTGTGGAGAACCAGGCGCCTGATTCTTCATGCATGAGCTGAGTTCTTCGGCGGTAAAGGTCACAGTCTCGTCCCCGCGTTCCCGAGCGCGGTACGCCATGAATGCTGCCTTGTACGCGTTCTGCGGAAAAGCCGAGATAGACAGCCTGAGCTCACTTCGCCGCTTTCGCTCAGTTTCCAGAAGAAAGACCTACCTCGTTTGAGCAGGATCTGAGGAACAGAAAATGAGTCGGAGTCAGCCAAAGCACCACTGCACCTAAGGAAAGGATCAGGACTTACCCGCACATCGCAGTGAAGATGTCATTCACACCTTTGGGCCGGACCTGGCCGAGACTGGACTCGATCCAGTCGGCCCATGTGGTGGGCGGGTAAGAGCCCAAGGCGGGTCGGTTCATAGCCGCTCGAGCGAATTCGTCGGTCTTGGCGAGGGCCACTGAGAAGGCAAGGGTAGAACGTCTGAGTCAAGACCGCCGATAGGGACGAAGAAGTCGGGACACAACGACTCACTGAGGGAAGGATTGTTGTAGCCGATGCCAATGGAGGCGATTTGCGCGAAGACGTCCAGCATCTTGTTGCCGTCCGCATCGACAATGTAGTTGCTGCGAGAAGGTAGGCACGGAGTCAGCTCACATCCTTGGACCGCCGCCCTGTTGATTCGAAAGCAGGTTGACCCTCACCCATCGGATTTCTCATAGTCTGAAAGTTTGGAAAGGAGCCCATCAGCATGAGAGAACTTCTCCAGAGCTTGGGGCCTGAACCATGCAACGCACCAACTACAAACGTGTGGGCCAAGGTTGAAGAAAACGTGTCAATTTCAGCACTGAGTTCCTTGGACCGAGGGCCTGGCACCGCCGTCGAGACCGAAGGCGCGCTGGGCTCGGTAGGGAAGAAGCTCGACTTGGTCTTCAGCGGAATTGCTGGCGACGCCGCCGCATGGGTTGCGAGGGACCGGACACAGAACGCCCCTTGCGTTCCTCGGCTCAGGATTCGACTTCGAAGGAAATGCACAGACATCTTTGCTTCTGAGCGCGGCGATCAGACGAAGATCGAGGGAAGGGCAGGGACGATGATGGTCAGGTCACAAACGATAGGAGACAGGGCGAGGGAAGGAGAGCAAGAGCAGATGAGATGAAACGGCTGGCTCTGGCAGCAACCGACTCCATCTTCACGTCGTTGGCCTCTCGGTCGACTCGGTCCACCCGGCTGCAGGGCCAGCACCACAGCATGTGTGAGGGAAACAAGGTTTTTGTTACCAGCCCATGCGTGTGGGGAAGCGAGAGCACAAACGGAAGCTCCCCTCATGCCTCATCTCATCCTGTCTGACTACCTACGACCAGCGATCAACAGCAACAGGAAGGACCAACACCTCAGGAAGGACAGAGACGCGCCGTGCTGACCATCGCTCTCACACCACGCTCACGCTCCCCAGTGCGTTTTGATTGAACCCCCCTCCAGATCCGACCGGCTCGGCAAATTCTTTACACTTCAAACAAAGGCAGCGAAGTCATGACTTCCACCCAGCCTTTCCCCGTGGGCCCAGGCTCCTCTCACTCACTCTCGCCTGCTCGCAGCAGCAGGAAAAGCGGCGCAGGCGACGCTTCCTTCGAGCTCAGCATCTCCTCTCAAGATCCGACCCGGACCATAGCCATCCTCATGCGCTCAGCAGCTAAAGTCCATCGGCTCGCAATCACCTCCAAGATCACGGCGGCAGGCTTCGACATCTTGGCCGAACGTCTGGAGACGTGGGAGACCCCTGCGGATGACGATTTCCTCAGCGCGTTCCTTGCCTGCGAGGCCGACGAGAAGAAGTGGGTCATGCGCTTGACGAATTCGCCGATATATGTCATGCTCCTCGAGCGCAAGCGTTCCTCCCAGGCTTGGCTGGAACTCCTGGGATCAGAAGATCCGAACGGACAGCTCGACGAGGATGGCCTGCCGTTTGCCAACAGTAACCAGACGCTCCGCGGGACCTACGGCGTAGAGAACTTCTACGGATCACCTGTCGCGGGGGCGGATTCTCAAATCGCAATCGCTTTCCCCGAATACGCCTCTTCCGAAGCGCTCGAAAACCTGGGTCTTCACTCGCCTATGGACGAGCACGGGGTCGAGTACATCGATGACCATGACGTCGTCTATGACGAGCATGGTCATGCATACGACGCGCGCACAGGGGAGGAGCTCGACCTCCAAGCTGCCTACGACGAGGATCAGGAGCACGACGATCACTATGCTGATGAGCAGCCGATGGACCGAGGCGATGGGGGTAGCACCATCTACCGTGCCCTCCGCTTACCCAAATCGCTTCTCAAGCCGGACATTGAGCCCCGCCTGTCCAAAGCGGCGGCTCTCCGCATGGGAATCGAACTACCTTCCATACCCCGTCCCAAGCGCACAGGGTCAGACGCGAGCTCGGGAAGCAAGTCCAACCAGCAGCCATTGGGTATTTCAGGCTTGCCTCTCACAGACAAGCCTTTGCCCAAGAGTCTCTCCCGGCCCAGTCTGGCTCCTAGGTTGAACAAGGCCGCGGCGGCGCGGATGGGTCAAGGCGCGGAGGACTCCAACGGAGCAAATGGGAATGGCAAGGGTGACGCTGCCTCCGCTGCGCCTCGGACTCGGCAGGTCGTCGACTACTCCAACACCCCCGGCCACAAGCGGATCCTCACACCTTCTGGTCTGACCTCGCTTCAAAAGCCATCGATTGCTCCGCGTCTGAACAAAGCTTCTGCAGCGCGTATGAGCGGAGGTGGCGCTGGGGGCGTATCCAGTCCAACGGCACTCAGTCCGACCATGACCTCACCTGGCTCGCTGTTCCCTCCTTCCCGGACGGTATCTGGCTCAAGTGCGACTTCAGTCGGTTCGTCGGAGTCCGGAAGCCGTCTGCGTCAAGCGACGGATTACAGCAATACGCCGGGACATAAGCGGATGAGTGTTCCCGGGATGGCTAAGGTTGCTTCGTTGGCTGCGCCTACGATTGCGCCGAGGGTGAATAAGGCGTCTGCTGCGCGGATGGGTGGTGGTGGTAGTGGGGCGATGCCGGCATCTGGCTCGTCACCTGCGCTGGGTGAGGGTCGGAGAGAGGTACCTGATAGCCGGATTCATGGGCGGACGAGCTCGGTTGTTGTGAGCGGCACTGCTGCACAGCGGGAGAAGGTTCCAGTCGACTTCAGGTGAGTCTTGGATACCTTCCATTTTCTGCTGATACGTGCCTCCTACGGCCTCAGGTGGTGAGCCAAAAATGCTGACTTTGCTTTGCATTGTTTTGCCTCTGAAGCAACACACCTGGTCATCGACGAGCCTCCCTCAGCTTGGCTGTTGCCTCACTTGCACCCCCAACCATCCTGCCGCGATCGAACAACGCAGCAGAGGCTCGGTTGGCGGCTGACAAGGTAGCCCGAGAAGGCGAGGCGCCGGGAGGCAAGTCCGTTCCGCGTCGTCCGAGTTCAGCGGCTGGTTCGCGACCTGCTTCTCGTACCGGAAGCGTTGTGGGATCTTCTTCTGCCGCGACCAATGGTACGGCGAATGGGACAGCTCGAACGGCAAAGGGGAAAGGGGCTGCACCGCCTAGTAGCTACCGGATGGCTTCTGGCTCGGCGCCTGTAAGCGCCGCTTATGTGCCTGCGCGCCCCGCGAGTCGGGCATGATACGTTCACTGAAATTTTCCGCTTAGCTGGGCGGGCCTGGACAACAACGACGAGTCACGCATCCTGTCTTCTATTATCGCATCCGGGCTCGCGACTCACTTCGGTTAAGGTTTCGGTGCGGTATAACTTCTCTGTGGACCATGCCTTCCTCGCCAGTCTACAAGTTTCTCTCGTCTTCCTCTCTCTCGGCCCGGCCAGCTCTCAAAACTCAGAACAATCGCCTTGGCCGAATTCACCGTCAACTCATGTATTTGCGCCAAACATTGTCCCTCAAGGACGCATCGACCGACTGTACCCAAATCCCAATCGAGTCGAACCTATCTTCTAAGGTCGGGCCGCGCCTTTTCGCCTTTTGGTCCCCGATCTCGTCCCGTGCTCCATTGCTCTAGGCCTCGATACGGGCGCCGCTCTTGCACAACGACGATCCCGTACTTATCGACTCGAGAGCGACAACTCCTTCTCAGCCCCGAGCCAAGGTCCTCTTACGCACGTTCCTTCTCACTGGTTTCCAACTCTCTGATTTCCTTTCTTCTCTCCCCGACACTTTTCGTTGATCGAACAAGACACAAGTTCCCACTTTCTCAAGGTTCTGCTCGCCAGGATGCCGTGCACGCGCATGCCACTTCCCCTCGCTATCTCTCTCTTTTATCTCTCTCTCTCTGTCTCTTCCTTCTCAAATGTCAAGGCGACCCTAGTTTTCTCAGCAGCAATGGCATCAAACATCAAACATCTCGGATGAGAAGAACAAGCCCGGGGCATCTATACGTGTGGAAGTGAAAGACAGGAAAAGAGGCGAGGGATTGATCATGCGAAGGCGACACGCCGCCTCTTCGCTGTTGGTGCGGAGTCAGCCGATGTGGATGCAGATGATTTGGTAGCTGCCCCAGTCGGCTGAGTGAGATCCTTCTGATGTTGCTTCCGAGTATTCTTTCTGTTCTTGGCTCGCTCGCGCTCCTTTTGCTTGATCTCGTTACGGAAGTTGGCTTTGGACTTTGAGAGTCGTGAAATGGGAAGGTTCAGTCCCAGGAGAGGAAGAGGAGGGAAGAAAGGGGGAAGCAGTGGCTAACGTACCTTGAGCCGGGGAAGGTCTTCGTCCTTTTGCTTGAGTGGCAAGGAGCCGGACCGCGACACCTTCTCGACCTCTTCGAATTCCTCTTCCTCGTCATCCTCATCGTCAACATCGCCGCCCTTCTTCCCTTTGCCCTTCCCAACAACGGCGACCTTTCCCTTCCCGTCCTTGCTCTTTTGCTGAGCATTCGGAGCGTTAGGAAGAATTCCCTTCTTCTTGTGTTCCCTCGCTATTTTGCGCTTCTTGGCAGCCTCGTCCACGGCGGCCCTGACTTCCTTCGCATGATCGACCCGTTCTTGTTCTTGTGCGTCTCGATCGGATGCGATGGAGAGGGCGAGGTTGAGTAAGTGGGAGGTTCCGAATGATTCGGAAAAGGTCTTCTTTTGTTTGCCACGGGGGGGAGGACGGAGTTGTCGTTGGTTAGATTTGGACGCAGGTTGGGCTTTCGCTTCGGTGGACGCGGTGGGTGTTGAGGTTGTAGATCCAGAGGGAGCTTCGGGTGCGCTTGACTCGCGCTTACGCTTCTGGCCGACCATCTTGCTTGACATTGTGACTAGATCTCGCTCTGGTTGACGCGCTGATGAGTTCGAGGTCCCAAATTTCCTTTCAGCTGGCTCAGAAAAAAAAAGGTGAGATTTGGCATGATCTTCTTTTAGCGTCGCGATCATCCGGAAGGAACAAAGGGAAGGAGGAGGCGGCATGAGGGTAGGGAGTGAGGTCGGTGAGGAAGTGACTGGACGTGCGTATGTAGCGACCAGAGGGAAGAGGGAGAGATGCCTCGCTCACTTCCATACGAGCTCTGGATCACAATTGCTGATGCGGCCGCCGCCTGGTCCCCTTCCAAAGAGCACTCGTACGTCCGTGGCTCGACAGCGTGGCAGTATGGACCTCGCGAACATCCCCTCGTTGCCCTCTCCCAGACGAGCAGGACCCTCCGGAGAATCGCAGCTCCCCTCCTCTGGGAAGAAATCGCCTTGACGGGCTTCGAGTACTGGGACAGCCTGGAGCACGAACATGGGATCGATCTCATTCACAAGCTCATCATCTGTCTGCAAGAGCCCATTATCCGCAACACCATCACAAGCTTCAACTTCGATATCAAGGTCGACACCCACTTGGGTGAAGGGCCAGAGATCTATTCTGGGCCCGCAGAAGTGCCAACCTATCAGGACTTCCTCGATCTCACTCATCGTCTTGGAAAGGCGTTGTCTGGTACCAAGCTAGTGAGTTTGCTTTTATTCTCTCCATCGAAGCATGTTGCGCACTTGATGTCTTACGATTACAATTCCTGTCCTTATTCGTCAGGTCAACTTACGCTTCGATGCCAGTGGGCTTCGTCCAGCAGACCAATTTCTGCAGACTATCGGGAAAGGTTGCTCTCATTTACAACATGTAGAGCTATCCTATGGGCCTTATGATATGCCGAGTATGTCTCTCAAAAATGCGATCACTTATCCATATCAATGCACGTCCTGTCCATTCCTGATCATTCTTCTGTTTCCTGTCGCAGCGGACATCTACAGCGACGGACACCACATCAACGGTCCCGAGCCAATTCATGCCTTATCGCAAGTCCGTAGTGCGACGATCGGAATGGGGAATGTCAACCTCTATCGAGAGCTGAGGTCCGAAGATGGATGGACTTGGCCACTGGAAGGGGACGACGCCGTTCCTTACCTCGTCAAGTGGCTGCTCGGAGAGAGCATCGACGACTCGTCTAACACATCCGATAACAAACTCGTCAACCTCAAGACCTCCGCTCCTTTCCTTTATCGACACCGTTGTCTTCTGCCAGCTTGGGCTCGATTCAACCGAATTTCCGAAATGATCGAACCGGACACAACAGAACCATTGCTTTCTTTTGCCGACGGCGAGCTCAGTCGGCTGGCTTTAGGCCTCGGATCGACGCACGAGATCGAAATGGAGGTGGAGGAGGATATGCCCTGGGTGCGCGCAGCAATGGCTCTCCGACCGGCTTTAGATCAACTTCTCGCCGAAAGCAATCGCACCAAGGTCGGCGGCGGAAGTCACAGCGACATCCAACCAGCACAAGTGGTCAAGATGATCCGCTCTGACCGCGTTTTCACCCCTTGGCGCACGACGTGGTTCCCTTACGACACAGGTGGTAACTCGACTCCGCCTTATCGAGAGAGTCTGCTCCTTGCGGACGAGATCTTGCGGTCTTGGCGGAAGAGTGCACAGTCCCGGCTTGAGGACGACGGGCCGCCAACCCGTTGGCTTACGGGGTGGTAGAGCATTTCTGTTGCCTGACCATATATCTCTGTCAATCGCATGCTGTTGCTGCAATGAAATCTTGCTCCAATGATGGGAGGACAAGAGATTCGCATGATCATCTGCTTTGACAGGAAATTGTGATCACCCTCCCTCCGCACCCACTCAGCATGATGAACGCCTTGACCAGCATTTCGAAATTCTTCCTTTGGACGACGCTCATCATCTGGAATTTTTCAGCCCTCGACTCGTTCTTCAGCGCATCGAAAAGGTCTGACCCAGTCCGCCCCCAGAAGGAAGGAAAGCAAGCGCTGCAAAGGCAATCCCTCTGGAACAATGTTGCGCGGTACTCTGTCGATGGCATCGGCAGCAGCAACTTCGATCACGACGACCTTCAAACTTGCACCCACCCCAACACCAGTCGTACCCGTGCCCGGTCAACCTTTCCGAGACCAGCCAGAGAGTTGCGCACCAGAACACGACCCCATCGCTCTCTCGCTCTCCATCTTCCTCTGCATCGGCCTCATCGTCTCGTACCTGCCCCAGGTCGTTCGCATCATCCACAAGAAGTCGTCTCTCGGCTTTTCACCTTGGTTCTTGCTTCTCGGAGCGACCAGCAGTTCCAGCAGCTTCCTCAACCTTGTCGCTCTTCAGTGGGGGCTTGTCCGCTGCTGCAATGTCGTTGTGAGTTTTCCGCCATGCCTGCGTCGTTTCAGATTCCCTGTCCTTGACAACTGAACTCTTTCTTCGTGCCTGCACAGTCCGCGGGAGCCTGCGCCGAGTCCATGATGGGCATCGTACAAGTCATGCTCCAATGGCTTCTCTTCAACGTCATGTATGTGCATCATGCAGCACCCTTCAATAATTCTGCCATCTGACACAGAATTGCCCCCCCTCACCCACACAGCCTGGTCCTCTTCCTCGTCTACTACCCCAAAGAACTCCGCTACGACCGACCCAACAGCTACTACGTCCCCCCAGCCAATGACTCCGCCATGGGAAGCACCCACAGCCACATCAGCGGCACTACCGACGGCGGACCAGGCGATCTCGACTCGCTCGACTCCCACATCCAAGCCAACTACTCCGGAATCACCTCCCCAGGAGAATCAGGCGTCGACGGACCAGCGAGTGGTTCGGCCTTCCAACAACTCGTACCTTCCTTCTGGCCCATGTGGAAGGCTCCTAAGAGACAGCAACTCTCTGCTCATGAGGAGGAAGATGACGAGGAGGAAGATGAGGACGAGGAGGATCAGGAGGAACTCTTGAGTGATGTTGATGAGGTTGGGGAGAGCGATGTTAATGCGTCGGGTCTTCAGGGTGTTGACGGCGTCGGTCGGAACGGTGAGCGGGCGCACTTGTTGGGTATTCCGTCTGAGATGCGCGGATGGCGGAAGAAGCGTGGCGCGAAGCGGAGGACTGCAGAGTGGAGTCTTGCCCTTGCTCTTGCGTGGGTCGTGGTTTTGCACTTGTGAGTAGTTTCCCTTCCCCCTTTCTCTGATCTACTTCTGTGCTGTTTCCCCTCAACTGACCTCGAACCTCCTTCCAGCCTCTTCATCCTGGCTGTGACTATCCTCCTCGTATCTACCGTGCCAGACTCGGCATACCCGGACCCAATCACCTACCCACCCATCATCGCACCTGCCATCGCCTTCTCGCCCGTCCAACTCGTCCTGTCCGACTGGAACCAACAGTCCCTCCTCTTCACCAACAGCTCCTCCTTCTCTTCCAACACCACCTCTGCGCTGGCGGCGACGATCATCGACTACGCCGCTCGTGACTCGCGTAAAGTCATTTCGCGCTGGGCTGCCTTTCTGGGTATCACGGGTACGATCTTGGCCGCGGGCCAGTACTTGCCTCAGATCGTACATACCCAGCGCAAGAAGTCGGTCGGCAGTTTGAGTATTCCGATGATGTGCCTCCAAGTTCCCGGGAGTGTCATCTTCGTCTACTCAGTGAGTCCTCGAACCTCTTTATCCTTGGTATGGGGGATTCGCGTCCAGTGACTGACTCTTAACGGTTTCTTTCCTTCCCAGCTCGCAATAAGGCCCGGTGCAGAATGGTCGACAGTCGCAGCCTACGTCGCGACGGGCGTCTTCCAACTCGTGCTCCTCACCCAATGCATCGTCTTCCTCATCCGCCAGAAACGCCTCGGGCTCGACGACTTCGGGCGTCCGTTGGCTCCGGCTGAGCGTGTACCGCCGAATGCGATCACTTCATAAATTCTGGGCGCGGGTTCTTTTTTCGCGACGGATTCAAAAAAAAACTGTAGATGTATGCACGAGGGTGGACGATTCGTTATCCCAAAATCGCGGGAAGGGGTCAGCGGATCCAACACTGGGGCCTTTCCCTTTGCGCCCAGACCTGGACCTCGCCCAAACCTTCCTTCTCGCTTTCTCTCAGCAACCTGAGTTTCGCCACCGCACGTTTTTCCGGTTCTTCTCGCAATCATGCCCTTTCTTCACTGGTCGTTCCTCTGCGGGTTTGGGGAGGGGAAGGAGTTCTCCACAGATTTATATTTACAGACACGCACACATATACTGTTTCTCTTTCTCGCCTTTCGTTTTTGCTTTCTCATCGTTCCTTCTCTCGGACACAAGATCAACATAACCTCTCGAACTGCTTCATCATTGCGTGGCAGGAATTCCAGGGCATGCAGGGGCGCGAATCAGATTCTGAAGAGCAAGGAGCAAATGGTACAGGGGCAAAGGAGGGCTAAAGTGGGGAGAAAGAGTCCTGAAGCAGTTTGAAAGGGAAGCCTTGAGACGATGTCGAAGAGATTTGGTAGAATCATCCGATGATGGCGACAAGGGCTTTCTTGTAATCGCCACTGATCTCACCCTCGACGCGGTTGGCGAGTCCCTTCTTGTGGTGCTTGGCCGCGTAGCATCGCTTGACTTCTTCGAAGCGGGCTCGGTTCCAGCTTGCACGGACGACGCGGGTGATGAGGAGCTCGTCCCTGAAGGGAAAAAAGTTGGAATGACGCGTCAGTATGTGCAGAACGGGGATGGGGGAAATAAAGGGGGTGGACTCACTTCGTTCCCATGCCCGCCATAGCAGCCTCAAGAAGCTTGGCGTCGCGCTCGATTCCGCGTCCGTCGCCCTCAGCCGCTAGGACGATCTGGAGGAGCGCGTCCTCCATGTGACCCGAGAATTCGGAGAGGATCATCTTGGAGACCTTGGTGCGGTGCACTTGTTCGTAGCGAAGGCAGACGGCTGCGAGGTGGGCTGCGTTACGGTTGACGAGGACACTGTAAGAGACGAGATTGGGTGTCAGCTGATTCTGGATTGTGAAAGAAAAAGAAGGGGATGTGGGAAGGGAAACGTACCCTGAGATTGCGATCTCGTCTGTGCCCATGCCCCTCGCGCCCTTGTTGAGGGTCTGCACGTCCGCCTCCACAAGCCTCTGATCAACAGGGACCGAGTCCGGGGGAACGTTGCCCTGCATAGCCATAGAGAACAACCTCTTCGTCTTGAACGACAGATCATCCTCGACGGTCCTCTCGAGTGACTTGCCGTACGTCTGCTGATAGGCCTGCTTGAGCAACCACATATCCTGTGCGCTGCGTCCGAGCAACACCTCGTTGAGTATGCTCTCATTCGTACCTGCGCCCGAAGTAGCGTTCTTGACCAACCAGGCATCAAACCCGACCGCACCCAAGATCTTCGCCCGAAGTGTCCATTCGAAATATCCCGAGGTCTCCTTCTCGATGACAGCAACGACATCCTTGCCCGTACTGGCCTTGAATGCATGTCTGACCGTGTCAGCCTGCCAGGAATCAAGAGGCGCAATGGCATTGATCAGACCAGATTCGTCCGTCCCGAAGCCCTTGGTGGCTTTGCGGATCTTCTCGACGGCGGTATGGGCGTCGAAGCCTGGGGCGGGCTGGGGTGGGCCGTGCGAAGCTAAGGGAGCGACGGGGACCCCGAGGTAAAGCGTTGGACCACCGGGTGTGGGCCCACCATATCCACCACCGCCGCCGTACGCCTGCTGCTGCGGGGGACCGGGGGGAGGCTGGTGGTAACCCTGAGGCGGCTGGCCATAGCCCTGCGGTGGCTGGTTGTACCCATATGGCTGTTGCTGTTGGGGAGGAGGAGGGTAAGGCTGATGTTGAGGAGGGTATGGCTGGTGCTGCTGAGGTGGTGCTCCATATGGGTTCCCGGGTGGTGCTGGGTATCCTCCTGGTGCTCCTGGCGGTGGAGCATATCCTGGGACTCCGTATTGCTGTGGCTGCTGAGGATATCCTCCTGGCGGTGGGGCTCCGTATGGGTTGTAGGACATGATTGCTATGTGAAGAGAGAGAGAAGAGTAAGACGCGTGTGGATGTAGGAAAGGACGCGTTCGTTCTGATGTTTACCTTCTCTTTATACGCGTCGACGAAAAGCTGTGTGTGTCCATGCTGATGCGCTTGGCAGGCTGATTCGGGGCGAAGGCTGTGTGCGGGGCTGTGGGCGCAAAGGCGGTGTAGTGGGAAGTGGCCCGTGCGCTCAGGCGAATGCGGTCACAACACACGTTTCACCGCCTCGTTCGTTGACTCGTTCTTCTTGCAGTGTGCATGGGTAACGATGGCTGGCATTTCTTTAAGGGAACTCGTGGTGTAGGTAAGAAGCGTAGGAACAGGAAAACGCGAGAGAATGAACAGGAGGAACAGGGTCGTAGAAGAGGAAAAGAAAAAGAAACGGGAGAGAACAGGCCGAGGAGTGTTTGGGGGGGAGTAGGACTTGGAGGGGGTGGTTTGTGGTAGGTGTTGTATCGTAAAGTTCTTCGAGGTGGGGCGTTGCGGAATGTATGGAGGAAAGTAAGGCACGGTCAGGAGCGCCTCGTCGCGTTCGAAGGTCGTGGGTGGGTTGTTTTTTTGTATATTCGTTTCGTGAAAGTCTTTGTCTTGGGAAGCGTCGACGTCGTTCGTGATGGACCGGAGGCGATGGCAGCTAACCGATGATCTGAACCTCCGTCCTTCGTGAGAGCTCCACTTCAGTTCGCCAACCCACGCGCCTGCCTCGACTCATGCGTCTCCCTGAACCGCAACACAAAGTTCACAATCGTCCCCGCCAACAAGACCGCACACAAAAAGCCAGGCCCATAAGCGTCAAAGTACACATTCGACGACTCCTTCGCCCGAATCTTCAACGCCCGCCACATATAGATCGTCCCCGAATACGCAATGCAGAACAGCGCAATCACCGTGAAGATCGAGGCCGAGATCAAACCCGATCGGTCACCGGGAGTGCTGAAGTTCAAAAGACCGACCGCGAGCGCAGAGATGTAGACGCTGAACTCGAGCCATTTCAGGAACGTCCGTTCGTTCGCGAAGTAGACCTTCGGCTCCACGCGGACCGGGATCGAAATCTTCTTGCCCGGTTGGGAGTGGAACTCCGTCGTGTACGTCACCCCGGCAGGTGGGCCCATACCAGGACCCCTGGGCTCCTCCTCATCCCGTCCCAAAAGCGCATTGCGCAATCGACGCTCTTCCTCCGTCATCTCCTCCTCATCGTCCTCACCGCCCGCAGTCCGTCCAGCAGCCGAAGAACTCGAAGCGGATGAAGGTACAGCTCCATCGCGTGAGTACTTGGCCCTCCAGAGTCGCTGGATGTTCTTAGGCGTCAACTTCGAGAAGTACGTCTTATCGAATGCAGAACTCGTACTGAGGATATCCTCCCTCTTCGTACCCTTGTTCCTCGGCTGACCAAACGCATCCGTACTCGACACACCCAATCCGCCAGCCCCAGCAGCAGCAGCAGCAACTCCACTACCCCCCGCAACTCGATTAAAGCCACTCGCATTCGCAAGACGCTCAGCAGCTTCCGGGTTCTCCCGACGGAGACGCTCCATCTCATCTTTAGACGCCTGCATGCTCTGTTCCCGCTGAGCCTTGAGCTCCTTCAACTTGGGATCATGAGAAGCCATACCTAACGACTGGGCCAGATGCGCATCATTCGCAACAGCCCGCTCGCGCTCATCATCATCGTCCCCGCCATCGAACTCGTCCTCCGACAAGGGCTCGCCGTACGCAACTGGGGCACTCAGTCGGTTTCCATCCGTGGGTGAAGGGGTCTCTGATCTCGACGGCGGCTCCGTGCCGGGAGCGGAGGAGGTAGGTCGCTCAATCGCCAGGGCACCGCGCGTGACGGGCTTGCGGATGTCAATGTCCATCTGTGGAAGCCAGAAGGGCACCAGATCGACCCGATTCGCAAGCAAGGTAGCACACCCATGGATGAACTTCGAGAACTTGGGCACAGCCTCGACCAGGTGGGATCCAACGAGTTCACGGACCCATTCCGGGGGTTCCTGCCCGAACTGAGTCTGGAGCTTGACTTCGAGGACGCCATAGGGGAATCGCTCGATGTCTTCGGCAAGGAGTTGGTCGAAGGGGTAGTCAATCCCGATATCCATCCGACGCCAGTTATCGCCCGCCCGTTTACGGCCGTCCCAGTTGTCCTCCCTGACCAGCGAAAGCTCGGTGTCGAGCGAGATTCGAACACGAGCATCTCCGGGCAACTGGAAGGCCGTGCGGTTGTAGAAGGAGCGCATGACCGGGGTGAGTTTCCGGGTGAGAACCGAGTACTGGACCTCGGTAGCGAGCTGGAGCATACTGTCGACTTCCTTGTCTGATTTTTTGCCCTTCTTGCGGATGGCCTCAAAGGTCTCGTCCATGCGGTAGGAACCGTTCATGAAACCGTTCACGTTCTCCTCCTTGATCGGGAAACGAGCCTTGACGGATTTCTCACCGGTCCAGTCTTCGCGATGTGTCTTGCGCTCGACGAAGATCTGCTTGGTGTCTATGCCACCGTACCAGCGGAGACGGATGGCCTCTGCGCCCTCGGTCTTCTCGAGTCGACCGAGGTAGAGCTCGAGGTCCTCGTTGTCGTAGTAGATGGACGTGATGGCGCTGTCCTCTGCCTGGTAGTCCTTGTCTGGGTTGAAGACGAGGACGGGGAGATGCTTGAGGATGACGAGTTTGAGGGGTACGATGTTGTCCGGGTGAACCCAGTACTTGGTGGTCTGACGAACGAAGGCGGACTGGGATCCACCAGCAGCTGAGTCTCCCTGGATGGGATTACCACGAGTGCGGACGAGGTCGAAGAGCTTGGAGAGCTTGACGATGAGAGCGTCGTAGTTCTCCTTGTAGAAGGGTCGCGCGGCGAGGTAATGCTGGACAAACTCTTTACGCAGGAGCCGATCGGTCTGCTTGTCGTGCTTTTTGACGATCTTGTGGAAACCGGTGTAGTTGAGCTTGGTGAAGAGGGCGAGGTCGTGTACGTCTGCGATGATGATGGCCAGACGTTCTTCGAGCTCGATGAAGTGTTCTTCAATGGCGTCGGAGTCGTCGCCGTCGGAGTCGAACTCATCGTCGGATCCTACGTCGTCGTGAGCGTAGACGACGTCGCGACCGTTTTGGTGGGAGGAGGACGAGCCCTGATCTCCACCGGCGCCGCTGCCGCCGCGCGCTGAGTTAGCTGAGGATGGTAAGGACGCATTTGAGGATGGCCGACTGGAGACGAGGAGGTATACTTCCGCCTGAGCCTTCTTGATGCGGAACTCGAGTTCTGCGACCTTCTCCTTCTGGAAGGCGTAGACCTTTTCGAGTTCCTTGCTGAGTTCCTGGAGGAAGTCGTCTTCGTCCTTATCTGACCATGCGCCGCGTTCTGTGCGTGATTTGATGAACTTCTTGAGCTCCGAGTAGCGGATCTGAGGGTTGGAAGAGGGTGCACGGTGTTCAATTTCTCTTGTTCTTTTCAAGAGAACAAGGAAGGAATAGGAGAGAGCTGACTCACATACTTATCCGACCACTCGGAGTAGAGGCTTGTCTTGATGGTCTGTCCGAACTTCATCTTGCTGGATGTGGGAGCTGATCAAGTAGTGCGCTCCTTTTCGCGTCTGTTTGGACTGATGAGCGTGTATCCTTGGGGGTCGTATGGGAGAGAGCCCAGGCAAGACGACCGTGATGTAAGGTTGACAAGTGATGGTAGTTGGCCAGGAAGAGGAAGATCGAAGGCCGGGGAAGGGAGGTCCGTACGTTTTCGATGGGTGGGGAGGTGATGGTAGCGAACGAGGTACAAGGACACGGACCAAGGAGAAGATGTTCAAGAATGAGAGAGGCCGCCCAGCAGAGAACCAGGGCACGGGGAACGCAAAGCTTCCTACAAACTGCTGTCAGAATCAATCCTATCCAGGGCCAACGAAACCAACCAGTAGCCAAGGGGGGAAGAAGGGAAGGAAGTGGGAATACTGAATCAGAGGGATCGACAAATATAGCACGTTGGCATGATTACTTGTGAGAATATCCATGCATATGACACTCCCTCAGACTCAGCCCTCCAGCCCAGCAACAGCGTCTCATCTCATATCACTCATGGGGAGAACACGTGGCTTACAGAAGTCTCAGACTCTCTTGGTAGAAGTCTGGATATGCATGCACGGAGGTGTGCGTGAATAAAGGCGAGACAGCCACCCAAACCCAACCCCAAGCCAAGCGCACAGACGCACTCGTCTTCTGCCTTTCAGTTCCAATGGGCCGTGCTGTGTGGGAAGTTGTGGCTTGTGAGCACGAGGTGTTCAGCTCTAAATTTCAGAGTTTCTCTCCACTTCCATCCACACTGCTCTGGTGCCTCGTGCTCTTGTAGATCTGTATTAAGGCACCGTCTGCATCACGTGGTTTGACAGCGACACGGTGTTGCGAGATTGGGCATACTCGGCGACTCATAATCCATCCCACCACCGTCACCACCTTCGCATCTGGCTTTGAGGTCGAGTAGGGACAATTTTGAAAGTGTTGCAGTGATACTGAACCTGGCTGGGGGACAACAATGAACAACAGCACAGTCGCTTCCTTCCGCATTCATCTTACACTCTTCCGCTCTCAGTCATCAGAAGAAGCAGGAGACCAGCGCATCCTCCCCACCAGCCTCTTCCACCGTCTGCCAGCTCACTCCAGCAACAACGACGACGAGCTCAGCACGGACGACGCACTCACTCTCCGCATCAGGAAGGAACAGGTCGACGTCGATCAGCGCTTCGGTCCCATCACTCTCGACTGGGCTGACAACGAGACTCTCTTCGAAATCAGCATGCAATCCCGAAATGCGCACTCAAGACCACCGCATGTACGCACGCCATCACATCTACAACAACCCACACAGCTCCCACACGACACTGGTATTGCCGCATATCGCTCAGCTCAGATAGCATCAGCTTCAGCTTCAGCATCAGGTTCAACATCAGCTGGCACTTCTGCCCCTGCTCCTTCCACCACAAGAAATGTACCAACAGTAGCAACAACAGCAGCAGCAGAATCACCCGTACCCGTAGCAAGATATACCCAACAAAGCACATTCTCCGCAGATCTCGACCAAAATGCCGGCCCAGATCGCTCCGCATCCGAATCCGCCCAGGCTTCCGCAAGCTCATACTCTATCGGACGCACTCACGTCTCCTTCGGCATCGTCCATCTCTTCCGAGATCAGTCAGAGGCGGACCAAACTCTCTCTACAGAACAGGACTCCAAGTTCCCAGCGCTCTCTGCGAACAGCCAACCTCCAGCTTCTGCCGTAGCCACCTCGTCAAAGACGCATGTATCTTCTTCTTCGTCATCCTCCCCACCTGCGGGCGCAGTACAAGTCACCACGGACGAAGAGGCGGGATCTATACTCGGCATACTCGCCGTGCCAACCTACATGACAGCGGCCGACTTCCTCGCTTTCATCGAACCCGCAGCCGACGCCATCAGCCATATCCGCATGATCAGGTGAGCTTCCTTCCATATCGGAGGTCAAAGCTGGCGTTCGAAGTTGCTCATCATCTTTGATCTTCCAGGGAGCTGCAAACGGAGAAGTGTATGGTCCTCATCAAATTCCGCGACCCTTTTGACGCTGAAGAGTTCCACAAGATGTACAACGGACAACCATTCAATGCTATCAATGTGCGTCTCCATCTCCCCTTCTCACTGCTCATATCGATACCCAGGCGCTGACTTCTCTTGTCTTAAACCGCTGATTCAATATTTAAGGAGGACGAACTCTGCCAAGTCGTATACATCACCTCCGTCACCGTCTCGTCATCATACACCCTCCCACACGCATACCCCCTCCTCGCAAATTCAGATCCATGGCCTATGCTCCCGCCCTCTTCATCCTCCTCCTCCACCTCTACTACCTCCGCTCCCTTAACCAACAGCCCCAACGCTTCCGGGGGCGCAGCGGGAAGTTCGACATCAGGACGACTGGCTGCTCATCTCAACTACGAGCTACCTACCTGTCCAGTCTGTTTGGAACGGATGGATTCGAACGTGACCGGGTTGATGACGGTTACCTGTCAACATACGTTCCATTGTGCCTGTTTGAGTAAATGGTCAGTCTTTGCCTGAGCTCGGTTTGGTGTGCTTTCAGATCGAATGACTGACAGCCGATTTTTCTCGTCCATACCTTTTCCTTGCGGCTCTACAGGATAGACAGCCGGTATGTCGCGTTCGAGCTCGTCTTTGCAAAAAAAGTGCTTCGACAGCTTCTGACCTTTCGCCCCTTTTTCATATCATAGATGTCCAGTTTGCAGATACTCCCAAACTCGACAACGGAATGGCGCAGCAGGCTCGTCCCTGGGCTCAGCGCAGAGTCGATGTACGATATGCACAACAGCCACAGATCTCTGGGTCTGGTGAGTGTCGGTTTTTCGATGTTAGCCTGGGATGTGTGTGTGTCTTCTGCTAACCTGGGTGAGATGGCTGCCTCTCTTCTCTTCAGCTTGATTTGTGCTTCAGTCGGGTGTGGGCGGTATAAGGCTGGTCATGCGCAGCAACATTTTCAGGAGACGGGTCATTTGTATAGCTTGGAGGTGAGTCTTTCTTCCCTCTCTCTCTCTTGATTTCCCAAGGCCTTCGCTGACTCTCATTATGTTCACATATCGACCCTCCCACTAGTTGGAGACGCAGCGAGTGTGGGACTATGCTGGCGATGGATACGTCCATCGCTTGATCCAGAATAAAGCAGATGGAAAGCTCGTGGAATTACCGTCTGGATCGTCCGCAGCGTCCACTCCTGCTCGAGGTGGACAGCGAGTGTTACGAGGAGGCGGAGCGGGCGGCGGAGACATGGACGATCTATCCTTCTCAGGAGGCAACGGGAAAGGAAGCAGTCACCGTCTAATGCTTGGTGGGATGGGATCAGGAAGCTCCGACCCGGAGGACAAAGTCGAATCCCTCGGTCTGGAATACTCCTACCTGATCGTATCCCAACTCGAATCCCAACGATCCTTCTACGAAGAACAAGTCCGTCTGCTCCAGACTCAACTTGAATCGAGCCAGCTGGCCCATACGCAGACGCGGGAATCTCTATCGCAGACCGAGGCGGATCTAGCGACCATCAAGACCCGTCTGTCCGAGATGGAGCTCATCAACGACCGACTGAACACCGAACGTGAGCGCTCGGACAAGAGAGCAGAGAAGGCACTCGAACTCATGCGCAAACACGAACGGGACCTCCACACCGAACGGTCCCAAACCGAGGGGCTGCTGAGCAACATGTCCACACTCCGTAATGTGCGGACTCAGTTGGAGACCGAGATGTCGGCGCTTAAAGCAGAGTTGGAGGATGTGAAGGAGCAGATGAGGGATTTGATGTTCTTCGTGTCTGCGAGGGAGAAGATTGCGGGTGATGAGGAGTTGGCGGGTGGGGATGTTCTTGCTGGTGCTTCTTCGTCGAAGACGACGACGGCGCCGGGTGGTGGTGGTAGTAGCAAGAATAAGAAGAAGAAGAGTAAGAAGCCTTCTAGTGGGGTCGTAGCGCAGTTGGCGGCGGCTCAGCAGCAGCTTCAGCAGCGGCAGGCGAGTGTGGATGCGGGCACTGGTGCGGATGGGAAAGAGGGTGAGGGCGAGGGTGGTGAGGGTGATGGTGACGCGCCTACTGAAGCTGGAGCGGGCCCTCATCAAGATCCGTGAACGGGAGGGGCACACCACTCCCTGATTATTCTTTGTATTTCTACCTCCTTTTCCCTCCCTTTGCAAACCGTCACCACAGGTCCAACCGAAGCCAGGCTCGTCTTCCTGCCATTTGCCCTTCTTGTTTACCTGTCGACCCTCTCTCCTTTCCATTTTCCACACGGCGCACACACACTTCGGACGGAGGTAGAAGGAACTAGTGTACGTTGCGGGAGCAAAGCCTGAAGCGGGAGGGAGGGGCGTACGGACCGAAGGTTGCGTAACCACAGAAAGAGAGAGTATAAAGAGTCGAAAAAAACTAGAGAGACTGGAGGTGTAGGGTTAAGGGAAGGATCGGGGTCACCCTCCCAACATAAGACGCGGTCGATCGCCACACCCGCGCTGGCGCTCCATCTGACAACGAACGGGCTGAAATGTTTTGCTTGCTGAGTTCTTTTTTTCTTTTTGTTTTATTTTGTTTGATCCCATCGTAAAGCGTATTCGGATGGAAACACGCTTACAGACGAGCGGGAGCGGAGTTGTCGTCGAGGTGAGGGGTCAAGTCGGTGGTCAAGAACCTGTGAAGCACGAAGTAGAATGTTGAGAGTCAGTTCAAGTCCCCCGTCAAGGGAAATGGACGAAGAGATCTCAGATACGTACTCAGAGGGTGCCTTGGCGCGGACCTGTTGGCTCAGGTAGCGCTTGGACAGGTCGAGGCGCTTGGGGTTGAGCTTTGTGAGCTTGGCGGCCTCCTCGTCAAGGATACGGTCAACGAGGGACGCGGTGATCGGCTTGCCATCGTTCTGTTCGTTTTAAGGATAGTTTCAACGTCAGTAAGAGAAAGAACTTTTCATGAAGACGCGTCTACTTGGTTATCACTCACAGTCGATGCGCCGTCTGTTTCAAGGTTTCGAGAAGAGATTGTAAGAAGTTCGAGAAGTGAGCGCGCGGAGACTGGCACAGGCTTTTTGGCTAGAATGACTCACGGTAGACCCAGTGCCAGAGCATGACACGCGAGATCTCAGCAGTGGCAGCGTCCTCCATCCTGTAGCGCAGATTGGGAAAGTTGTCAGCGAAGGAATGCACAGAATTCGAGTAGATCCAGAAACTCACATGTAGTTGATAGGGACACAGCCGAGACCACCAACCCAGTGGGTGCAGTCTATTCGGAGCAGAACGCGTCCGGAACGAAAGAACAAGGAAAGAGGTGGAAAAGGAAAGAAAACGCGTGTCAGTCCATCGAGATTGCTCGCCAAAACTTTCAAGCGCGGCGCGGGCATGGAAACTCACAGCCGAGGAGAGCGGCGACGTTGGATCGGATACCTTCCTCGGTGATCTTGCCGCCGGTGATGTTAGAGTTGAGCAGGTCCAGAGCGGTGACGTTAACCTCCTCGCGACGGACGTGGTACTGGTTAGGGCCGACTATATGTGCGCGAAACAGGGGGAAAGACAAGAGATGTTAGTCTCGCGGCTGCTTTCATACAGGTGAGTGGTGATAGAGAATAACGCACGCATGTTCTTGTTGAAGATCTGTTTGAAGAGAACAAGGGGAAGAAAAGTCTGGGCGTCAGCGCGCCGAGTTCCGAAAGCAAACGAATCGCGCGCGCCATGTCATAAAACTCACGTCGAGGGCGATCTTGACGAGAGCGGGGTGGGCAACCCAGGTACCGTCGTGACCAGCCTTGACCTCACGGAGCTTGTCCTGACGGACCTTCTCCATAGCGGCGTCGTTAGCCTTGGGGTCGTCCTTGATGGGGATCTGAGCAGCCATACCACCGATGGCAGCAACACCGCGACGGTGGCATGTCTTGATGAGCAGGGCAACGTAGGCGCTCATGAAGGGGACGGTCATGGTGACGTCACCACGGTCAGGGAGGACGGCGGCCTTGTTGAACCGTTGGCGCTTGATGAAACTAAAGATGTAGTCCCATCGGCCACAGTTGAGACCGGAAGAGTGCTGGCGCAGCTCGTACAAGATCTCGTCCATCTGGAAAGCGGCGGTGATGGTCTCGATGAGAACGGTACCACGGATGATGCCGCGGGGGAGGTGGTGGTAGTCCTGGGCGAGGTTGAAAGCGTCGTTCCAGAGACGGGCCTCGAGGTGGTGCTCCATCTTGGGGAGGTAGAAGTAAGGACCGAATCCGGAAGCGATGAGTTGACGCGCGTTGTGGTGGAAGTAGAGACCAAAGTCGAAGAGACCGCCAGACATGGGCTTTCCGTCGACGATGAAGTGCTCCTCGTTCAAGTGCCAGCCTCGGGGGCGGACAATGAGGGTGGCAGTCTGGCCTGCGGGCTTGAGCTTGTACTCCTTACCGTTGCCGGCCTTGAAGTCGATCTTGCGGAAGATGGCGTCGTGGAGGTTGACCTGTCCGTCGAGGTTGTTGAGCCATGTAGGTGAGTTGGAGTCCTCGAAGTCGGCCATGAAGGTGTATGCGCCGGAGTTGAGGGCGTTGATGACCATCTTTCGGTCGACCTGTTAGAGGGGCGGTTGGATAGAAGGCAGTCAGTGCTCAATTCTGATGCAGGAACAAGCTTGGCTCATCCTTGTACTTACGGGGCCTGTGATCTCGACGCGACGGTCGGTCAAACCACTGAATGCGGACGGAGGGTAAAGCAAAACGAAAATGTCAGCATAAATGCGCGACGTTGGCGCGAGACGGGGGGGAAACCAGCGCTGCCGTGCGATTTTGGCTACTCACGGGGCGGGGGGAGCGCATTGCCAGGTAGCGTTGTCACGGATGTGGGCGGTCTCGGGCAAGAAGTTGAGCATGGCACCGCCATCGAGGGAGGTCTGGCGAATGGCGCGTGCGCGGAGGTGGTCCTGGCGGGTAGCCTCGAAGTTGCGGTGAAGGACGGCGAGGAACTTGACGGCCTCGGGGGTGAGGATCTCGGCGTGGCGGCCCTGGACGGGACCTGAAGGACGAGAAAGAGGAAGGAGGTGAGTGAATCATGCTGCAGAAAACGAAAATGTATGAATGTATGCAGTGTGTGCTTACCTGTGATGCGAACACCTTCTACCTGGGACATGTTGGAGATGAGTCTAGAGTGATTGAGAAAGACGGAAGGACGAATGCGGGATGCTAGCAAGAGCGAAATGGTGATGGGACCGAGTGGGATGAGTGGGTGGGTGGTGGTGGTAGACAAGAAGGAACTCAAGCTCTCACTCAGACTGACCTAAAAAGGGATTTCAACTGTCTCAAGCGCTTCAGGCAAGCTTCGTTACTGCAGCATACATTGTAAATTTCACCATCTTCCTCTGACCCTCCCAGCCAGCGTCCCTCGCCCGGCAGGAGCTTGCACGCTGAGGGGAGTCATCCTCCCAACTCTCCATCTCCATCTCGACCTCCATCCCCGTTACGTCCATCGTCCTTGTCATCCTGCTTCGAGAGTCGATGAGCAAAGAAAGGTCGCCGCCCGCTCCAACTTTCTGAAACGCGCGTGCACCGACAAGATTTCATAAACCCGCTCCGCCCGAGAAGAGGCGAGGTGGGGAAAGGGCACCGGCATCCCAATCCGACCGTAGCCGAACCAGTCACGTGAGGCGATCAGCACCGTTCCTGGCCCGTATCGCACTGACTCCTTGCTGCTTCTCTTGGCCCTTCGAAGGGGAAAGCTTCGATTAACAACAACCCGACGCACAAAAGGGACACCTCCTGAGTTCGGCTGGGCGTCAATCGGGTGACAGCGAGGGCCGAGGAGACGGCGAAAGAAACGCTGCTCTCTGATCGTCTGCTCTCTGGAGTCTGGAGGTCCCGCGCGGTAAACTTCGAGGTGGAGATTCTGTCGCCGACCCGACTGTTCAGATGGAGCCTGGACGAGCTGGGTTCGTTCACTCACTGTGACATCGACTCAAAGGAGAGAACTCCGAGAAGCCGAGGAGGTCGAGTCGAGAGTATGCTGGCGGCTCTGCAATCGGCTGAGCATACTCGCGACGTTGGTCACCTATAGGGAAGCATCATTGGGGGGCAATTCCTCATGCTGCTGAAGAACGGCCGTGGAACCGCTCCAGCCCAAGTAGTGGTGGTGGAGACCCGCTAAACTCAGTTCGCAGAGTTGCAACGAACGTCGAACACCTCCGTGGGTCCGGCGGCCTCGCCCAAAGAACCGTTGCCTCAAGCAGAAAGAAGCTCTCGTATATCCCGACAGACACCCCCACAGCACACGCCCGGGTTTCCTTTGAGGGCAGGCCCCCTCCTCCTTTGTTCGAAACTCTCACCTCCTTTTCTTTCTTTACACATACCTTGCCGGCTTTTGCAAGGCTCCCACAGCCCACTACTGCTGCCTTCTTCCAACTCTGCTCTTCCCGTCGTCATCGCCACTTGCTGCTGACTGCCTCCCTTTCCTTTTCCAGCTTTTGTTCACGCACATCAAGCGTACGAGGGCATAGAGCCTTGGCCTCTGCTTTCGAGTTGTTCGGGTGAGCCCCCCCGAACACCTGAATCAGAGCGATCAGCCTTGTCTCCCCCTTGCGACCCGTCTGCTAGACAAAAAAAAATTGGTACAGTGACTGCTGGCCCACGCTGGTCGGCAGAGCACAACTCCAGCCCGGCTCGGGATGAACGATGAAGGGTCTGCCGGTATCTTCAAGAGTCGCGATAGAGACCGATCCCGACTCGACGGAACGACCGATAGCAGGCTTTAGTAGTGGCACGCCCATGGAAACAACTAACAGGCACAAGTATGTATGCACACCAGGAGTCTACTTACGCCCTCCAACGGACGCCCCACCCTGGCTTAGCGGTTCCTCACAGTGCCTCAGTACTCAGTAAGGAAAGGAAAATGGGTTCCCTCCCTTCTTGTTTGTTTTTTTTCTCTTATGTTTGGTAGGCCTTCGCCTCCGACCGTTGGATCCTGCACTCTGCCCTGATCACTGCTCTGCGCCTTGCATGCCTGCCTACGGACCATTCACTATCACTAGTGCTCCTTGACTTCTAGGGCCTGAGGCAAGAGAAGAAGCAATCGCTCATTTGCATCCTGGTTTTCGGGTGTGCACTGACCAGGGACTCGATCACTCGCAAGCCAACTGCTCCAGCTCGACCGCCACCCTTGACCTTTCATATTGGCCGCTGACCCTGTTTTCCTACCTCTGCCCACTTCCTTTCCCTTCCCCTGCTGGATTTCTTCCCTCATCTGCACTTCCCTTCAGCCTTTCAGAAGCGACGAAACGTCTCAGCAAACAGTACTCCCACCGCCCGTGCGGTCTCGATCTTGAACTGGTACACTCTCTTCGAAGAAGGCCCCAACGCACACCATCAACTCCGAACCCGTTTTCTAACCACGACCGACCTCTCCGACACTATCATCACCCGAACATCAGGCCTTCACCGCTTTACCACCCCAACGAGCGATTCGCCATTTGGAAATAGCTGTCGCCGCCTCTGGCTCCGATCGGAAAATATCTCCATCCAAACAAACCCTGAGGACTTTCAATCATTCCTCACCGAGACATCACGTCCTCGTCTGCTCAGGGTGTGCCTTCATATACAGGCGCTTCCTTCCATTCGACACCTGCTCATCCAGAAGTTCCGTGCTTTCGATTCCGCCCTTTTCCCTTTCACGATTACCTACTGTCCTTCTTCAAGCAGGGCAGTCGGTCCCGAAGGACGATCGCCCTCATCGCGGACTACGCAGGCTAAGCAACATACCTTCTCAAGGACATCCGCCAGCACCTAAACAACTCTTCTCATATCAATCCTCAAGCATACACTTGCGATATCAAGATGTCGACTCGGGAGATCCCCGTCAGGTATCACCATTCTCACAATCTTTCTACAGGATCTTCAACCTCGACGGGCACATCGTCGTCGAGCGGTTCAGACTTGAGTACACCGCCTTCATCGGTTCAGACTCATAGTCATAACCCATTCAGGACTAGATCGAGGAGACCTACCACCAGTAATGATTCGCACTCACGGAAGTCACCAGTGAGTATATCTAAGACCAGGTCCCATGCAAGCTTGGTGATGTCTGGAGCCTTTTTGGGCCTTGTGCAATTTAAGCTGACTTGCTTGAGCGTCTCATCAGCCGAGCTCACCGCGAGGTGGATTTTTCCGTCACAAGTTCCACGGAGAAACGCAAACGTCATCCTCCTCCACTGGATCTGTCACCCTCGTCTCTGTTGAACTCAGCAGGATCGAATCTGCAGGAGTCACACCGACACAAGCGAACTTTACAGCCACACCGCAACAACAACCGCAGCAAGTTTCTCAATCCTGGTTCCATCGTCGCAGACATGAGGATGCAGACAATGATGAAGCAGGGGCCGACAACGACGATGCAAACTCGGACGCCTCCTTCGGATGTGGCCTCGCCGCCGAGTTCGACAAACACGTCGGAATCCTCCGAGCCGATCCATCTTCGATCTCTACCTCCACCCTCTCCAAAGAACCCATCTTGGCCGCAGCATGGAATGCGAAGATGACTCAAGCAGATGAAAGACAAGCTTGGCTGGATACCGTATTCTTCAGGCTGAAAGCTCGAGCTAACGGTGCTTCGGGGCAAGAGCTTCACAATATTCATGCTCCCAGCCGGAGGACAGGTGCTGCGAGCGGGTCCGGGAAATCGTTGTTGGAGACCGTCGGTATGGAACGGTCGGACAGTGGTAACGGATCCAAACCGAGTGCAACATCCGATGGATTCCTCGACTTGTCCGGCTTGATCAACCCTTGCCCGCGACCTGGCTCGGTCTACCTGTCCAGGTTTATCCAGGAACGCAAGTCCCTAGCCAACAAGCCGCCGAGTCTGGCCCACAAGTCGTCGAAGATCTTCAATCAGAGCCCGTCGAGTGCGCCCTTCTCTAACTTTGTGTTCCCACCTCAGCCTGCAGGATCGTCGCTGACGGTAGCGGCGGCTGGATCAGGATCGGAGATGAACACCACGCCCAGACCGCCGCCGATGCAACGTTTTGCTTCTTCCGACCAAGTGCTGACCAGAGGTCGAACGGGGTCCAATTCCGCTCTGCGTCAGACTGCGATCAACAACGCGGCTGCCAGCACTCGCTCAAATCAACAACAGATGCAATATGGTACACTCAGAGGTACGATGTCGCAGGATCTTCACTGGGAGCAGCAGCAGCAGCAGCAACAGCTACAACAACAAGCTCAGCAACAGCGAATGGCCCCTCGAAGTGGAACAAAGAGCGGGCCTGTTGGCACCCGAGAAAGGAGTGCGTCAGACGCTGCAAGGCGGCATCGACCCGCTCACGGCTCAGGATCGGGAGACATTCCAGCAGTCATGGTCCCCACCCTCCCAGACTGGGCAAAGCAAGCCAATCGTACTCTCCACCGAAGTCGACAGAGCGGTGGAGATGGATCCTCGATCAGTGGCGACTCGACTCATTCCAGACAATCCCAACCGACCGAGCTGCCATACTTCGCGTCTAATGCGTCGATGGTGGAGTATCTCGAGCCTGAGCCTATGGCTCGTGCTGTCAGTCATGATACCCGTCTTCAAGGTTCTCGAACAACTCTGCTCTCGAGGGCGTCGACAAACTCGCTGAGGAGGACACGACAACCGGAAGCATTGCAGATCTCGCACGTGGGCCGCCCATCGCAACACTTCGGGTCAAGCGGCCTTGCACAGTCCTATGGCGTTGACATGGAGATCTCGCTCTCTTCACCTGGATCGATCATGACAGCGACGAGCAGCAGTACATCTTCTCGTGAATCCTTTGGCTCCACCAACTCTTATTCGACGTCGGGTTCAGGCCCGCTCACGCCTCGTACGCCTGAGCATTATTTGGCTGCCCTCCCCGTGCCTCACCCTCAGCACCACTTCCCGGGCGCACACCTAGCAGGGAACTACCTTCCCCCACTACCGAAATCAGGAGCAAAGGAGTCGATGGGCGCCCCTGGTCGCGTCACAGTCATTCGCACTGACGCGCTCGGTTCGATCGAGCTCGATGCTGAGGACGAAGATGCCTTGCTATCCGGTACCGGTCGATTTGCATTGAGCCAGGGTCCTCTGTCGTTCTTTTCCAGAGCGCCCAAACAGCAGCAACCTTTGCTTGCACCGGAGGAGCTCATGCCCATCTCGCGCGAGCTTGATTTCGAACAAGAGGCGGCAGCTATGGTGCCCATGGGCCGGTCAGCGTCTAGTGGAATGGGTCCACGACAGTCTGGAGCTCAGTACTCGTCGCACATGGGCCGATGTGGCGATGCCACGCCTGTCCACACGAACCGACCTCGCGCCAACACCATGGGCACAGCTCTCCTTCCTCAGCTCCAGCTGCTACAATAGACGATTGTCTTCTCCTTCTCCCCTTTTCTTCCTCTTCTCCTCTTCTTTCCCACGCCAGCCGCAAGCCAACGAGCCCTTACACATTTCTCCCGGACTCCTCACATACCCACCCAACGGATACCAGTCCAAACAAACCCCTTCCAAAGGGTCAACCCACGCTCCTTCAGCACGGCAAACAGCCACACAGCAAAGTCAACACACACACCACACTCATTCGCCTCCCAACCCTTCTCGGCCTCAATCCTGACGCGAACGGTCTTTCCTTCCTCCCGAAGACAAGAACACCGAATCGCTCGGACCCACATTCATTTTTGCATTCGATGCCCTCCCAGGGCCCTCCTGTCACATTTGACAACACACCACCTTCATTCGATAATCTCCCTTCCTGCCTCCCTTGGGAACAGGGACACGAAGGGGCTCGGCGGCAAAGCAATCTGGCTCCCCTTTCCATCTCTTTTTCTTCCTTGGTCTCCATCCCTTACTGTATTGTACAACTCTGGTCTTATAATCCCGAACATACTCGAAACAAGAGGCACATCTCGGCGTCTCTCGGGAAGGCATCGCATCCCTCATCGTGACCGTCTCCATCCCCTTTCCATTTCTGCTAGCACATATCACCTCTCCTACTCCTTTTCCTCTTTACTATCTTGTCAGAAGTCGGTTGTATGCGGCCTCTTGTACAACACCACCGCAACGCATCGTACTCGTACTCGTATTTTCCTCGTTCTATCTCCGCGCTGTCACGCTCCTCTCGAAAGATTCGGAAGTTGGAGAAAGGAAGGTAGCATTAGGCAGGGCAATGGCGGAGCCAAAAATGTGTATATTGCAAATTTGTTGGAGGAGCGAGGAAAAAGGAGGGCGGGACCCGTTGTTTTGCATGTAATCCTTGTGATCGCACTCAACAACTTCAAGCAGAGACCGTGCCGAGAGCATCCTCGGTATCGCCGCCAGTACTCGAACCCGAAGAGATTGAAGCAGCAGCAACCGCGACCTCGTCCAGAGGAGCAATGACTTCCCGACCATCAATGACGCGCTTCAACTTGCCCTCGCTGGTCAGCTCCGTGTCTGGCGATACGCCAGGACCCAATGGAGAAGTGGGATCGGTCGCAGCTGCTGCGTTGCTGCCGGACGACGAGTTGCTGCTCATCGAGGAGGTGCGTGAACGAGGCCGAATCCCGGATTGACTGCTCCCCGCGTCCGGAGCAGGAATGGTCAGAACCTCGAGAGACGTTGCCTTCCCGGCCTCGGAGTCTGCAGCAAGCGCAGCTGCAGCCGCCGCACTGGACGCTTCTGTCGACCGTCGCACGGCAGCTGGATCAAACAGGTCCACGAACGGTACATTGTTTTGCGGCGATGTCGGTGTAGGAGTGGCGGATTCCGAATCGTTCCCTCCGAATGCACTCGTCTCGATATCCCCGTCTTCCTCGTCAAAGGCTCTGCGGAAGTCACGCGACCAGTCCGCCGGAGTAAGATTCGTCTCCTGGCTGAACGCTGATGAGAATGACTCGCTTGTATCGTGCGAGTCTGCGAAAGGGCCCCACTCGTCCTGCACAGAGAGAAAGTAATCAGCACTGCACAGCCCGAAGCTCCATAATACACTGGACTTACTTCCTGAGAACCTGAGGACGCTCCAATTCCTGCGCCTGAGGGAGGCACGAAGGCATCCTGCAAAACCGGGGACGTGTCAATAATGAACGAAACAGAATGGAACGGCATTCCGTAGTTCTCACATCGAATTCGCCTCCGCGCTGGCCCGAGCTCCCAACACCGGCCGACAACCAGCTTCCTTCCTCGTCCGAATCATCGTCATCAGAACCACCAGTGGCCATCTGAGATGAGAGCTATTTTGGGAAGCATCCTAATTAGCCATCGTCTCATTGACATTAGAAAACTGGCGAATGCAAGCATCACTCACGTAGCTTGCGAAGGTGTTGTCGCTCATGATGTGCGGTCCTATAGAGGTATGCGTACTGAAGTCAGTATGAATTCTCTCTCTCCGTTGAGGGCCAAGTGGGCTCACCGTCATCGTCATCATCTGCGCTACTGGCCCCGAGGCTGAGATTGCGGCCGGATACAGGTGGCCCGCCAGCCAAAGGAGCAGCTTCCCTCTCTCGATTTTCTCGCAGACTCTGGTTGACAAAGTTGTCCCAGTCGGGCTGCTTGACGTAATCCTGGACAGGCGTAGCAATGTCCCCTTGATACCGTTCAAGAAGCTTCACCGTCTCTTCGGCAATGAGATTCATGTGACCCATGTAGCCGAGACGTATTCTTCGTGGTCCTCGGCTGCGAGTGGGGAGATAAACCGGCGTCAGCAACTTCGCGTTCAAAGAAAAACAGTCGGAAGCCTAACTCACGACGATTCTTCGTTCCTCTTGTGTCCCTCGACAATCTTGTCGGTAAGCCTTCCATTGCGGAAGACGTCGATAGTTAGCTGCCTGTTCAGTCCGATGTCCATGCGCCCGTTGAAGAATTGCTGGAGAATGTCGTATACTACGTTGTGCAAGAAGTTGTTCCAAGGGAACTCAAAAAACAATGTCTGCAAGCGATAGGAGACCGGAAGTAGTATGAGTATCTTGTTGAAGAGCTAAACTGATAAATAGGTCGTTTTGCAGATACTCACAAGCAATGAGGGCACAATGTTGCAGTCGATGAATTTTTGCTTGAGGAGGTCGCCGACATTAGTAATGGAAGACTTTTCACTTGGGCCCGGTGCTGGTGCTTTCGGGGAATCAGGGTTCTTGGGTGCGCTTTCATCAGCGCTTGTCGTCTCGGTCGTCTCTGCCGTCGCGGCGGTCGTTTCCACACTCGTTTCCGGTACTGCCGGAGCTGTTGGAGTGATACTGCCTTTCCCCCCGTCCTCATCACCCTGCGTCAATGTGGGGCTGGTTTGCAGTAGAGTCGGTGTGTGTTCCGCACTCTGTCCACCAGTTGACGCCTCTCGCATGACTTCATCGTCCGTGCCATTTGACGAGGTGACACTATCCGAGGTTGTCGACTCGTATCGGAGGTGCTGGGTTCCACCGCGAACGTGTAGCCCCGTTGGCCTCCCTTCGTCGACTTTCTGCTTCGGCTCTGTCTTGTCAGACGTGGAAGGAGGATCGTTCTCATCCTTTTCCGTTGGCTCCGTCTCCGTGCTCATGCTCAGGTCAGCAGTGACCGAGGCAAGTGCCGCGCCTTCTTGCATGCTCTCGTCTGCTGCTTCCGTGTCATCCGGCACGCCCATTGTACGAGCCAGCATTTGGAAGCCGTCTACACCGCCCAACAGATTGCCTTGGTCGGAGTATTGAGGACCATTGCCAGTGACGCGATTAAGAAGCGCCATATTAGAACAGTGCAGCAGTTCCGCATACAGCTCCGTAATTCGATAGCGCTCGAAGGTCAGCGGCGCCAGCTCGCCGAGCGTGGTTTTCCGAGGAGCATTTGACGACCTGGGATTCATCAGCAAGTGTTGGAACTCTGGCAGTCTCTCGCACAGGACCTCAAGCATCGGGCCGAGGTGGACAATCCCAAGCTTGCTGGGGAAGTCGGTCATCGCCTGTTCCATAGCTTCGAGTTGTTCGTCCTCGCTCGGATCTTGGAAGGAGTTGTTTGACAAGCGTCGATGCATGTCGTCCGAGTCGCTAGATTGGCTGAGGGATGTGTCGGCAGCGTTGAAGGCTTGGCCACGGCGCTCTTGAGTGAAATCTTGCTGGCGTTGGATCAGATACTGCCGCAGCGTGTGGAACAGATGCTGTTCGAAGTAGTCGCTGTTGTTCTTGCGAATAAGCTCGATGAGAACTCCGATACAGGTAACCAAGGAAGATGTCATCGTCTCAGTGCTAATTTCGACCTCGGGTGCATGAACGGGTGGGAAGTCTTCGTCGTTCACATCGGACAGGCGGTGCTGCGAGCTAAGTGAAGCGGTTTCGGACGCAGGCTGGTCGCTTGGTCGGAGTGGAAGAAGTGCTGAACTCTTCGAAGCTTCCGATGCGCTGTCCTTGGGTTTGTCTGCGGCAGCTACTTCGACATCTTGCTCCGATTCTGAGGATGGAGCGTCCGACTTCACCTCGCCTTTTGCTGTCTGGGACTTTTCTGGCCCCATGTCGAGCATGAAGTGTACCATCTTGCGGATCTGCTCCTCGCTTGCCAGCTCGCGGACAAGTCTGTTGTTTGTGCCCCCTGCCCGTGCTGAGGCGAACGAATCCACCCCACCGAACGCGCTGCCACCACCGAATGCGTCCGCACTTTGGTTCTGAGCCAAGTTCGTGGCTGATGGAGCAGAAAACGCGATGACGGCCTTGAAGAGCTCCGACACTGTGAGATGTAGATCTGCTGAATGCTTCGGAGAAAGCAGATCGACTAGTTTGCCCACCAGGCCATTGTCGGCAAACCACTGAGAATAGAAGATAAACAGATCAGCCGCCTTCGTTTGGCTGTGTTCCACGCGTCATCACTGCGGGCTCACTTCGATTGTGCCCGCTTCTGGGGTTGCCTCTTCAAGTTGAATCATTCGATAGAGAAGGTCCACCACCGCTGGCGTTTCCAGGTGCGCGATGAATCTGTCAACGCTACGAGGTAATGATCGTATGAAGGCCAGCATCTGCGGGGATAAAAGTGTGACCCGGTTCAGTGATCCGAGTGACGCGGCCCAGGTATAAAACGCGCATCCGCCAGTACACTCACCTCCAAAGGCTTCTTATCTAAGAAGACCCCATTGACCTTGGCCCAGTACCCTGCGAGCACACTCCGACCTGGCCCATTCTCCTGCGCGTTGATCGTCCGCTTTCCTGTGGAGTTGAGTGCAATACCCGAAGAGCTTGAGGATCCCGAAGAGTCGTTCTGCTGCGCCGCACCGTTGAGGAGCGGGTGAGTGAAATGTGTCAAAGGAGGCTCGGCGCGCGAAGGGTTGGCGGACAGGATTGAATTCCAGAAGGGCTTCAGGAGGTCGTCCTGATGGGCAAGAATTGTGTCAAGGATGGCCCAGATGTCGCTAGAGAGCACCTCGGAAGCCATATATGGATACCTGCAGAAGAGGCGCCGTTAGCATCTCACGACCATCTGGGCTGGACAATGGGAATCCGAGGGCATGACAATAACTCACTTGAAGCGGACCTTCTCTTCCCACTCCGCGCTGCCATCTCCAGCGACTTCGGCGGTACCGACCACATGCTCCAGTAACCGCTGGATGATGCGAGGCTGCTGCAAAAACTCGACGAGCTTGCTGTTCTGCGACTTGCACTCCTGCAGCAGGTCGGCATCGTCGAGCACGTCTTCAACCGTTACATTGGGCTTCTCCAGGAGCGAATCTAGGCTTGACGCCGTTGAGAATCCGATGCGCCACTGTTCAGAAGGGGGTAGGATGATCGGTCAAAGACTGCGTACCCATCGCTCACCAGCACCGCTGATAGACTCACAAACATGGTAGATCTCTGCGCGTTCGAGCTTCACAGCAGAAACAGCAGATAGAGTCGATGACGAGCTCTGCTGAAGGCGCCCTGTCGAAGGCTGGTGCGATGCGTCGGTGCCTTCCGAGTCGATGCTAGATACCCCAAAGGTGTGCCGTCGAATGTGGATCCCGCTTTGCAACGCGAGCACGTCGGATTGGATTGGAGGAAGAGATACGCAAAGGATAATTTTGCGCTCTCGATACTGTACTCAGCGAGGCGAGCTCCTTCGATGGCGTCCGTCTGCGCGTATAAATGCGTTCCTCGTTCCAGAGTAAAGCGAAGCAAAGTCGGCTCTTGCTCGGGACAATCGGCGAGTCGATGCGAATCAGAACTTTGAGAAGGCGCGAAACAGGTGCAGGAGAGCGCGTCGAAGACCAAGCAGAATACGGTGCAGCGATCAGCGTGATGCTTGAGGTCAGGCAGACTCCCTTTCACAGACGCGACTGCCTTTCAGAAGCCCTGAGCGCGAGTTGAGGGGGACAGTAGCCAGGATAGGAAGCTCACACGCCGGCACCAGGCTGCAGGCGGGGCCTCTGGTGCTCTGATCGAGTGATCATTTCCCTGGCAAAATGCAGAATGTCGGCGTTTTCAATTTCGCCCTGCCAAGGTTACGCTCAGGAACACCACGCAGTCTCCATCAAAGAAGCCATCGTTCCTGCGACCTTTGTCATTTTGAAATCTCTGGATAACGAGAAGAATGATCGACATGCACTGCCTGGATTCGCCGGTGCTGGCGTCTCCCCTCCCGAATCCCGCCCTGGTACACGCTCCTTGTCGTTAGAAGACGATGCCGATCCAGTCCTCATCAACAGCAACACAGCCTCATCCGATCAGAAGTCTCCCAGGGCGATCCGTTTGGCAGGGCGGGACGTCTTTGCGCGTCTCTTCTTCATCAGCTCAGCATCTTCCTTCTCGTCGTGGTTATCCGTGGTCTTGCGCTTCGACGCACTCCGAGGAGAGGAGCGGGTCCCCATTCGTGCGGACTGCAATTGCTTCGGTGGAATCGATCCGGGTCTGTTCGGCGTAGATGTACGCCCTACCGCAGTCTGGGACGATGATGTTGCCCCGATGTTCGACCTCTCGGCCAGAGGAGTCCCCGGTGCCTTTGTCGAGGTCGTGGGCTCTTCAGCTCCAGCCCTGACCGATTGTTCCTCAGCTTTTTGCGAATCTCGCTGGGATTCGTCCTGTGTCGGCGTGCAAATAAAGGATCAGCGAAAGCGGTGTAAGACTGCTATAGAAGACCTTGAAACCCACCCTGATATCTTCCTCTCTTGACGCGTCCGGCGAGTCCTTGACGCCATCTCCGGCCGAGGTCTTCTCCAGCCACGGGGCCAGGATCTCCTTCTCGATGCCACCACCAGGGGTAAAGTAGCGCTTCTTCAGCTTTCCCTTGATCGCATTGTTCTTATATATCGTTATCGACTTCGCAGCAATCGCACTCGTCTTTGCCTTGGAGCGGCCCAGCGTCGTCTTGGCCGTACCAGGCCCAGTCTCTTCTCCTCGTCGGATATAGCCCTCTTGCTCGACTACCTTCAGGATGTTGCGTGCATTAGCAAGACTTGCACCAATCGCTGTCGCGAAACGATTTATGTCACCCGGCCAGCCGTCGGTGTGAAGGACATCCAGAGCATGTCGCGTCAGGGCAAGCGAACCGAGCTCAGCCAGCATCTTCGTCTTCTCGTCCTCCGTAAGCACATCGGCCCGCGCGAATCGACAGGCGTAGCAGGCAAAGGTCGCCGGCATCAGCTTCTCAACTCGATAGCCATAGCAAGCCGCATGCACCCATTTTCGACATTCGTCGCACTGCATCGACAAGCCGCTGTCCTCAGGCTGTTTGTAGACAAGGTCTTCATCAGCCTGGAATCCGAGTAGAGTTGTACACTTTTCACTCACATCATCGCAAGCACATCCCATTGTCTCGCAGTCAGCTTTCTCGGCATTTGCAGGGAGATCGACTTCCATGTCCTGACTTCCCCTATTCGATTCGCCTTCGATCTGAGCATTCTTTTTGTTACTCGCAGACTTCCGGGCTCGCAGTGATCGCTGGGAGCTCTCCTGCGACGCGCTTCGGATGTCGTCCCCCTGGGAGCCCTTGCCGGGCAACGCCGGTGCCTGGCTGTCCTGAATGCTGTCATGGTCGATCGACTCGCCCTCTTTCTGAGTTTGCGTAAACGACTTGATTGAGTCGTGCAGCTGGGACTCCTCCTCAACTCTGGTCTCGTCAGGGTCCAGGATTAACGAGAACTCGGTGGCCGTTGCTGTGAGCAGGAAGTAATATGTCAGAAATTCTTACAGTGAGACGAGAGTGGAAGAGGAAGTGTAGTAAAGTACCTAGACTGTCGCCCACAGCATCTGCAGGCACCTCCTGATCAGGAGAACTTGGCTGGATGCCATCCGAAAGCACCGGGTCCGTCACAGCACTCTGAAAGTCGCTTTCAGCCATGAAGTCGTCCGTGGCACCTCCACCGGCATCGATGAGTTTAGCACCAGCAGAGTCATCTTCAGCACCAGGACCGAAGTCGTCCACATCCATTGGCACAGAATCTTTATCAGCTTGATCCGTTGCAGCCTCCTTGTCCTCGGCCTGGGCCCAAACTGATCTGGCACGGTCTGCCAGTGGAGAAGATGGAGCAGCCGCCGATGAAGAAGGAATCGGCGTCTTGGATCCCGCTCCATCATCGAGGGAATGGTCCGTATTCTTCCGTTGTTGAGCCATGCCTTCGGAGGTCAGGTCTAGCGGAGCCCTGAGGTGCGACTGTGAGTTGCCCGTCAGCCTCGATGATCCCGTAGCTGTAGTCGGAGCTCCCGTCCCCGACGGACTGGCAGCCTGTGGGAAGAATCGCCCACAATCAGCCCTCGAACTTCCGACTTTGACAAATCTGTGCAACTCACTGATGCAGCAATGATAGCATTGGTCGTCTGTGGAGTGAGAGTCGTAATTGCTTCATGCTTGAGATGCTTCACAACAAACGTAACCGGCTCCGTCAAGTCCTCGTCATCCGAAACAGGTTCTCCTCGCGCTCTTTTCTCTTGCCTGTCCTCTGCCTGTCGAACGGCGGTCGGGGGGACTGGAGCTACCTTCCCATCAGGGAGACGCACGCCAACCGGCTCGCTCACGGTTGTGGTGTCCAGGCCGAGTCTTTTGTTCAGCTCACGTTGCTCATCGCGTTTGCGGCGCTCGGCCTCGTTCAGACCAAGATCCGGCTCCCCTGCTACGTCGCCTCCAGTCAAGCTCTCGCGGTGCATATGTGCAGGTTCCTCGGCATCCCACAGCACTTTGCGTTCAGCTGCGTCTTGGGCTTGAAGGGCTTCGTCGGCGCGGCGTAAGTCGAACAGCGTCATGCCATTCTCCTCCGACGCTCGACGCAAGTATGGCGCCAAGGTTGCCAGATGAAGACTCATCCTGTGTGATGAATACCGCGAAGGTTTAGCTCTTACTCCATGCACGACGATCGCTGATCGGCTTACCCATGGAAGCCAGTGGCGATTGAACCGATGCTCATCTGGTCGGGACGATCTGCGATCGAAGCTGTGGAGAACAGCAGCCGTTCCTGAGGCTGGCCGAGGATGAATCCTGGAGGCTCATAGTCCAGGGGGACTGCAATGACCATGGAGTCAGTTCAAGATTTTCCAGAGCATACAGGCACGCATGAGCTCACCATCGTCCGTGTACTTCAGTCTGACTGTGAGAAAGCGTTTGCCTAGAAGGAATGCAAATATCAGAACACAGGTTCGGACAGCATTCAAGTCCCATATACTCACGCGGCAGGTCCTGAAAGGATTGAGACATCGTAATCAATGCACGAAGCAGGAGCTGAATGAGAAACAAGTGGCTGTTCAGACTGCGGAACGCTGCAAGAGTATCAACTGAGCCAGGGGACTCACTCGAATCTGTCTCCTGACATCAATGACGGTCCGAACTTGCGGCGCGGGAAGAGCTGCATTGCCGTCCTGTCCGGCAATACCATTCGCCCCACTAGCTGTAGACGCCTGGTCGAAGATGTTGACACTCTGCATGGATTCGGTGAGATTGAGCAGTGGCATCTTGCGTCCGGTACCCTCGATTTCGTCGTAGGAGAAGCTGATAACAGATGGCGGACGTCAGTTTCAGGCCAGCATACATGCTACGATTCCTGGGCAATGTACTCACTTGAAGGTGTACGCCTCGACAATGTCATTGTCGTCATCCTCATTCAGGTAAATGCCGAGAATGAGGGAGGACAGATAATTTTTGTCCAATGCGTCTTGAATGCCCTCCTCCTGGAAATGCAGACGCTCGAGGTCAGAACCTCTCCCTTCATGCATACTTCACTTCAACATACGACTCACCCAAAGCTGGAGAATGAGATCGCTCTCTGCTGTTATTCCCTTCTTGAGCTGTTTGACCTTGATAGGCGACTCGTTTCGCATTCGATTCGAGGGATCGTCTGCACTCGTGCCTGGAACGAAGTCCCCGTGCACCTGCCAAGTATCAAGAGAGCCGTTCAACTGGATCAGATGCCAAAGACCGATATTCCCACGCTGCTGTCTATCAAAAAAGAACCGAAAAGGAAGGTGAACTACCCACGAGTTCGTCACGGAAGTTTTGATCTGAGAAAAATCCTCGCAAATACATCAGACAGCCGATGCTTGTCTCGACCAGCTTCTTGACTGTCTTCAAAGACTGATCAGCCGTGATCAGGGCCTGTTCGAACGCTCCTTGTCAGCATTCTGTTCCTTCTAGAGAGACACATTCGTTGGCCTGGAGGGGGGAGAAGAATGTCGTACTCACAGTTGCCTGGGCCTGCTCAAGATTCACCTCCTGCTGCACCTCCTGGTCTTGAACCTGTTTCTGCTGCCCCTTCTGTTGGCGCGACGGACGCATGCGCTGCATGGTGGCTAGTTTCTTGGATGGAGCTGTGAAGGAAGTGAAGGGATGTCGATGGTGGTGAAGGTGGGAGGGAAGAAGAAGGAAGACAGGGAAAGAAGGAGAATCAGCGATGCTTGCAAGCTCGGGTCGGAAGGAACGCGTCGTACGCGCTCGACTGCTTGCTTGGCCAAGAACGCGTCAGTGCGAGGAGCTGAGCCGCAGAAAGAATGAGCCCAAACGAGAAGTCAAGCAGACGGGTCGAGTAAATGCTGGTAGGCTGACATTCTCCAAGCCTGTCCAACAGCATTCAGCTACCAGTAAGACACGGAGTCCATCCATCGCCTGAGAGATGAGAAGCAGCACTCTGGGTTGCTCCTGAACAGAAAGACGAATCTAGATTGCAGCCCGCTTGATCAAGCACCACCGACTGGACGAAACCTGCTCCCACTCCTCCATATCCTCCGGCAACCTCGGCGGCTTACCAAACGTACCCCTCGCATAATCAGGATGCTTCAGACACTTAACCCTCGCCACGCTCTTCGGCCAATCGTTCACCGCGAGTTTGTGGACATGGAGGAAGATCCCCCTGCTGGCGGCGCGTAGGACGTTCTCTGGGAAACCCGCATACATCTCGCTCACGATCTCCTCCAAACTCCAAAGGGGACTGCCGTCCATCGAGTGTCCTCGAGATGGTGAGGGCGTCGCTAGCAGTTCCAGGATCTGATTCTCGCGCTCGAGTCGATGGTCGGTATATTGCTTGAGGATGTACCGACCTCGCTCAACGACGGGACCGTGGCCAGGGTAAAGCCGATTCTCGACATCAGAGTGGAAAACCGAAGGACCGATTTGCGCAAGAAGTGTAGAGCACCGTCCGAGGCTGTCGATGTATGCAGTCAAGTCTTCAAATACTGTCGTCCCTTGACCGAGGACATGATCTGCCGTAAAGAGCGTGCGCTCCTCCTGCAGCAAGAAGCATAGATGATCCGCCGTATGCCCGGGACTCTCGACCACGCGTAGATGCACCCGCTCAGCCGTCTGCAAGCTCGAGCCTTCCCGATGTGTAGAGATCACATCGTCCTGCTTCAGCGGCCAGAGCGGAGAGAGCTCTCCATCCGGCTCTTTCCGGTATGGCTCGAAGGAATCGGCGGGAAGACCCTTGAGCACTTCGAGAAGCTCCGGGTCGTGTTTGGCGTCGAACTTCTTGTGCAGGCGCGGCAAGGGCAGCGGTGTCGAGGAGAACTCCGAATCTGACCGCAAACGACCGAGCAACGCAAGAACGTCCGGCAACCCGTCAACGTGATCGTGATGACGATGCGACAGCGCACTGTGCAAAACAAGGAGCAAGCGTCAGCTATTCGACACACACGATCATAGGCGCATCACCAAGACTTACATCTCTGTGATATACCGCCTGCCTGCAGGAATATGTCCATCTTTGCTGCTCGCCGCGCTCAGGCCAGCCCCCCGTAAAGTTCGCTCCAGAAGAGGGATGTACGCTTCCTCCCCGTCTCCGGTATCGACCAAGATCGTCGGCGCGACAGCATTTGCTGAAGCGGACTGCGGGCCGACGAGATATGTATTTGTCCCTGCGCGCGCATTCACCCAGAGTAGATGGATTAGCTACTGTATGCTGATCGACAGCTTTGCTTCGGGGAGATTACCCACCTTGGAGGGTGAACGGGCCAGGATTTTGACCCAGGACCCGCGTGACGCGTGGGGACAAGACCGCGATAGATTCCATTGAGGAGACTGCCATGATGGAGATGGGTCGAGGGGGAGAGACGGGCGACCAGTGCTTATCGCTGCTGAAGTACGCCAGGCTTTATGTACATATGGTGGATCGCCAACTACTGAGGGTAGCTTCGAGGTCCTACGTACGTATGTCGGGCCGGAAGCGTACCCGGCTTCGTTGCGACGCCCTCGCCTAAATGCGAGGACGAAGTAGTGCTCACATTCTCACAGATTCAGCCATATCAGAACAAGGGCAGAGCTTCCCATATCAGAACAAGGGCAGAGCTTCGGGGCTTTCGCAGAGAGGGAGGTGTATGATGTCCCTGCGGGGACGTGTGGATTGCGCCTTTCAAGCGTTCCCAGCCATGTGAGGACACACGCTGCCGAGGACACACAGCACATAGGAAAATATAAAGCTCGCTGTGCGAATTGCGTTTGTCTAGAGAAGTGGTGAAAGGTTCCCCGTCCTCGTCCTTAAGTAGGACCACGGCGAGACGACCCGAAGAGTATCGGTGGCTCGGCACGGAAGAGAAATAAAGGACGTCTGACCATTTTCGAGAATTTCGAAAAAGGGCCTGGTGAACCGCGTCGTGAAGCGTGATGGGGGAATGAGGCAGGCAGGCAGAAAAAGTCTTGGGCCGAGGTATCGGATGGTAGATGATTATGTGCGAGTAGAGAGGTGGGAAGAAGAAAACTTGACCGGCGACAGTGCCTCCGATGACCCGAATTGAAAGAAATTGACAGGGAGTTCCACGTCTATTCTGTCTTATCGGTGATGGCTGCGGCTGTGGCAAGTGTTGAGTTCACATTTCCCTTGCCCTCTGCCAGTTGACGCTTCTTCTCAGCCTGACGAGCACGGTGGCGCTTGTAACCCGCGTCAGTGCCGAAGATGTGGTCGAGCCATCGGAAGCTGGTGGAGTAGCAGCCGACGAAGGCCTGGTGGTGGTAGTCGTGGTGATCTGCGCCGGCCCAGAAGGGAATGAAGTGGCGCAATGAGATGGGAAGGTCGTAGCCTGTCGATAGCAAACGCGAAAGAGGGCAAGAAATCAAGTCAGCTCAGAGGTTAGCCAAGTGCGCGTTTGATGTGGCGAGGTTTACTCACCAGAGTGCGCATCAATTGCCTGCCACAGTCGGAGGACGATCCAGATGTAAACAGTAAGAATGTGCAGATCCCCAGTCAAAGCACACAGAGCGAAAGGTCCACCAATCGTTCCCGTGCCGAGAATGAGAATCTCAAGCGGGTGCGCGTACTCGGCCGCAAGACCGAAGGGTGCTGAGAATTCGTGGTGCTTCTTGTGAATGTGCTTGTAGAGAGGACCCCAGTGCAAGGCGCGGTGGGCAAAGTAGTGGAACGCGTCCTCGATGACGAAGAAGACGCCGATTTGCCATGCCATCTTGGTCAAGGCGGGGAAAGGCACCGTGTGGGTGGTGAGGCCGAAGTATTCGCAGATGGGGTGGAAGCCCCAGATCTGTGTGCGATGTTGAGGTAGTTCAGTATCGAGACGCGCGACGCACCACGGCCTAGTTCTGGACATACCTGAGGAATCTCGACGGTGAAGTGGGTGAGGAGGACGTACTTGGTGCACTTCCACTGTTGTTCCGGGGTTGGCATCTTCTCGTCCTGGAGCTTGTACTTGCGCATCGACGGCATGCGGTCAATGACGAACCAAGGGAGTGCGCGGCCGAAATAGACAATCTCGTGCAGCAAGAAGGACATCAGACCGGTCGCGACGACAGGGTTGCCCCAGTAGGTGTACCATGCTGCCCATGCCTTCTCTAGGACGTTGAGGCTGTCGGGGTTGATGCCGGCATACAGATCCTGGTGAAGGGACGTGTCGCTCACTGTGGCATTGAAGAGTGCTTGTCCGTATCGTAGGGCTTCCATCTTCGACGTGAGTGTGAGGGGTGAGCGGCTGGAAGGTCGTGGTGGTCAAGCTGGGAAGGAGAGGGGACTCTTCTTATAAACGGGTCCAACAAAAAACCGGAAGACTTGACTGACTTAAGATGATCATGAGCCTTAAAACTGTTGGATTAATCATATGATAATCTCAAACCGCGGTTCGCCGACCAGTCCCTTATGTAACCACCCACGTGTTGTCGCTGTGCGCTGAACAAAGCAGTGTGGGTCTGTGGCATGATTCCGAGGACTGCAGTTGCGCAGTGCTCGCTGCAAATGAGGCTGCCGCAGGCCGCTGCCGCTGCTGTCAGTCGAGCTCTTGGGATGGCAGTTCGACCCGGGGAGAACGATGAACGATGTATGTATGGTGTGCGAGTAAAGCCGCATCCATTCGCCTCACGAAGGAAGGCCCACGGTGGCTCAGCCTACTCCTCCTCCTCATCTTCACCCTCGTCCTCCTCCTCGCCATCGACCTCCTCCTCATCCTCATCAAAGCTCTCCATATCCTCATCATCCTCCTCGTCGTCCTCCTCCTCGAAATCACTAGGAATCTCCAACCCCAACTTCTTAGCCTCCTCAATCTCCTTCTCCAACCGCGCCAACTCCTCCGCTTCCGCCTCCAGATCCACATCATCATCCTCGTCCTCATCGTCCTCATCATCCTCATCCTCCGTATCCACAGCACTCTCACTCCCCACGTCCGAATCAAGGAAAGGATCGCCTTCCTCACCCGCATCTGCCGCATCATCATCATCATCCTCATCCTCATCAGATAGGGCCCGCTTCTTGCCCTTGTCCGCCAACGCTTGCTCCACAGCCGACTTGCCGCCACCAGGTGCGATGCTCAAACAGGTAAGTCGAGATCCCTTAGTGTCATGCGACGCAATCGCCTCCAATTCCGGCACCGCTTCCGCAGCGACGGTCTTCGAGTCGGAGGAGCTCGTCGAGCGGATATGAAGAAGTCGAGCAAGGTCAAAGACCCGGATCAGTCCGTCGGAGGAAATCGTTGTGGCGAGTAAGGTGGTTGAGAGTAATGTTGAGGTTGACTCCGAGGCGGCGGTGGGCACAATAACATGTTGTACCGCAACGGCCTTGACACTGCAGCCCACAAAAATACCATCAGAAACATGCGAAATCAGAGAGAAAGTCACAAACGCTCGAATCGACTCACCGGTTGCCATGCCCGACCAGACGACCAATCTCCACAAGAGGAACAGCGTCGTCCTCGTCGTCCTCCTCATCCTCGTCGTCAGCAACATCTCCCTCCGCCTTCCCTTTCTTACTCTCCGCCCTCGCCTTCACCTTCATCTGCTCCCGCTCCAACTCCTCCAACGCCGACTGGTCCAGATCAAAAACATGCACACTCTTATCCTCACTCGCAACAAGCATAAGTTCATGCTCCACCTCCACCGCATCCTCACCCTCACCGCCCCTACTCATCCTCGCCCTGACGAACTGCACATCATGCAACCGCTTGATACCTTCCAGCATATGCAACCGCGTCATATCCGTCCTGAACACAATCCCTTCACCCGCACCAGTCGACGAGAGCACAACGAACCGCTCACCCCGACTATCCCATCGGATCGTCTCGCCCTCCACACCGAGCTTGGTAGAGGCAGCGCCCTTGGCACGCATGAGGTCCCACATCCGGATCGTGCGGTCTTTGCCTACACTGAGAGCCAGTCGGCCACTTGGGTGTACGGCGGCGGAGTTGATTGAGCCTGTGTGGCCTTTGAGGGTTCGGAGGAGGGCCCAGTCGCGGGCTCGGAAAATGTTGATTCGTCCGTCGGAGCCGGTGGAGATGAGGAAGGTTCGAGAGGGGAAGGACAGAGATGTGATGGTACCTATGTCAAAACAGAAATGATCAGCTCCAGGAAAGGGGCAGGACAGCATTTAAACACTCTCGTTGAATAGAAACTCACCCTCATGTCCAGTCAAAGCCCCAACCTCCACCCGCTTCTTCAAATCCCAAATCTTGATCAACTCGTCCGTCCCACCCGTGGCCAACCAACGACTCCCATCCGGCCCACACGCAACCGTCTTAATAGCAGACACATGCGCAGGGAAGATGAAATACGGCTTGAGAGTGACGCTCAGAGCGCTCGAATCTGAATTCGAATCTGCAGATGGGTTGGGAGAGAGACTGGCTTGGAAGCCGTATAGCAGTCGTTCGTACGAGCCTGTCACGATCCGGAAGGAGGATGCGGGCGGGGGAGGGGCAGGGATGACGAGTGCCGGTGGGACCGCAGGCGTCTTGATCTTCCCCGCCTTCCCCTTCCCCTTCTGCGCGGGTCCAGACACTTTCGCAGCCTTCGCTTTAGCATTAGCAGCCACCTTCTTCGCAGTAGCAGCCTTCTCCTTCTCCTTCTCAGCGAGCGCCGCCGCCTTCTTCTGCTGGATGAACTCGTGCTTTGTCTTCGGCTTTGGTTGGTCTTTGGGTCGTGTGCGCTGAGGTGGGGGTTTGGGCTTGGGTTTGAATGGAGGCTTGCCCTCTGCGACGCCGGCCGCCTTGCCTGGGAGAGGCTTCCTTGTGTTTGGTGAAGCTTCGTCCAGACGTGCCTTCTTGGTCGATTTGCGGAAGACGGTTGCAGTCGGCCGTCCACCGGCACCAGAACCAGAGCCAGAGGACGAGGAAGGTCCGCCCTCCCCCTGCGATTGTCTGCGTTGTTTGCCAGCCATGTTCTTCTGTTTCTGACTTCCTTGTGATGAGCACCGTCTTCCTTCCTCACTGCCAACTCTTCGAACCTCGCCTTGCTTCTCAACTTTTTTTTTTTCTTGCTGAGCAGGAAACGTTCCGAGCGTCCCAAAAGAGGACCACTTTTAGAAAGCAGCAGTGTTTTCTCATCCTCACACGCAGCATCCCAGGATCGATGGCTGGAAACTTGGGCAAATAGAAGGGCAGCAGTGGGAGCACTGATTCGATTTCCTTGTACATATCGTCCCCCCTCAATCGGCCTATGCTGTATGTACCTCCAAAATATGCGCAAGCAAGCAAGGGGGTGTGAGCGAGGGGACGCCTCTAAAACCCCCCCAACCCTCCACCTCCCCCACCCGCAGGCTCAAACGGATTCGGCATCACAACACCCATCTTCGCCCTCGCCTTCATCAACGCATTCGCACCCGCCCCCCTCCCCTGCACCCCACCCGCAACCTCCTCCTCCAGCACAAAGAGCGCATCCCGCATCTGAACCCTCAACCGACGTTGACGATCAGCTTCTTCACGCGCTGCCTTGCGCGCCGCAACGTCGCCCCATGCTCCTACGGATCCTGAGCCCGCTCCGGAAGCATGGTGTCTCTTCGAGGGTGACGAGTTCGAATCGGTCCGTTTAGACGAAGGTGGGAGAACAGGCGTGACGTCCTTCTTACTCCCTCTCGCGCGATTCGACCCCCCTCCTCCTCCCTCCTCTTCATAATCACCATCCCCATCCTCGATCCCCCCAGCCTTCTTCGCACTATCCGATCCAAACCTCGGAGCAGGCAACTTGCTCTTCACAGGTTCCTTAGCGCCCTTCTTCCCCTTCCCTCCCGCTCCTGCACCACCAGCACTGCCAGACATCCAGCCGTACGCTTTCCCACCGATCAACTGCGTCGCCGTACTGTCCGTCAACCGCTTCTGCACATCCTCCGAGAGATTGTACTTCTTGCTGACTCGCGTGCCTGTGCCAGACGCGCCTGCACCGGAGGACGCAGCAGCACCGTCTGTGCCCGCCGCAGCCCCAGCAGGATTCTTCTTCTGTTTCTTCTTCTTGGGGCCATCAGATGGCCCATCCTTCCCACCGCCCGCCGCACCGTCAGCGCCGGCCTTGGATTTCTTCGACTTACTGCCCGCTTCCGCGTTGCCAGTCGAGGAGGAGGTCCCTCCGCCGGCGTTACCCCCCTTCTTGTCCGAACCGGCAGCATGAGACCCATTGGATACCTGACCTGTCTTCTTAGATCCATCTCCATTGACGACTCCCTCCATTGCATTCTTGCTGGATGATGCCGCCCCCGCCCCCGTTCCCCGACCAGACTTCTCCTCCTCGAGCAGAGCAGCCAAGAAGGCCTGTTCAGCAGCCTCGCGCTCGACGCGTGCAGCCCGACGCCTTCGTGCCCTAGCCTCTTCCTCGCGTTCTGCCTTCTCGATAGCGGAGAGTTGCTTGGTAGGATCGGAGATGAGTTGTTCGTGATACATCGGTTTGGGCTCCTCCGAGGGATCTTCGACCGGGTAGAGGGGTGGGGGACGTGCATGGGCTGTTGACCAGATGCGATGGCGTGCTGCGGCGATCATGGCTTCTGCGAGATTGCGGAAGCGGGTGCGTGCGGTGAGGGAGAGGTAGTTGAGGACGTCTGGTTCGACGCCGAGTCCGTGCATGGCGGCTGGATGTCACGGTGCGGGGCAAGGGCGTGTCAGGCGTCAAGTACACGAGGGTGGAAGGGAGGAGGAATCTACATACCGATGCTGTGCACCTTCATACTGAGGGGATATACCTCCAGGAACAATCCGCCCGAGGATCGTTTTGGTTGTGATGAGCCTGAGGCGTAGGCGTGATTGTTTGATGGAGTTCGATGGTGGGAATGTGCTCCATAGCGTGTCTGTGACTGCATGGCCTCTTCCTCGGCCTGGTACAGGAAAAGTGGTCAGCTCAGCTCAGTGTACGCGATGACGATCTGCAAGAACTCACTCTGAGATCGACTCCTGCACTTCCCATGACATCTGTGAGGGAGTCCTCGTGTGAGGCGGTCGGTGCTGATGATCCACCGGGAGCGGGTGCTGAGCCATCGTAGGCGCTCGCATATGAAGAGCCGCCTGTGCCATATCGTCCTGTACCAGTGTTGTTGGAGTAGTGAGTGGCATAGGCGCCTCCTGTTGATGATGCGGAGGAAGGACCATTGCCCTGTGGGTAGCGTGCCTGCTGACTTGGAGGCCGTAATAAGCCGGAGGCAGAGCCTGCGCTGTATGCTGCTGCTCCTGCTGCTGGTGGTGCTGATGGGGAGTGTGCTGCTGCACCGAGGGAGGGTGAGGAGGAGGAGGAAGTGCGCCTTGGGATGACGATCTCGGGGACGAAGGTGGATCGAGGGACGTTGTTGATGGACGCTGGTGATGGCGGCTGCTGGTTGCTGTGATGGCGCGATGGACTCCAGCTGGATGATGAGGAGGAGTTGTTGTGGTGACGCCCGCTGCCTGAGGACATCTTCAGTCGTCGTCGTTCGCTGCTTCTGTCAGTCCTTCCGATCGAATTTCCCTGTTGAAGCGCGCGCGAAGATCTTCAGAGCACTTGACTGGGTCGTTGTTGAGCGAGTGAGTGTATGCTGGCTGGCTGGGAAGTGAATGAGAGTGAGTGAGAGTAAGAAGTGTTTTTAATTTGTTTTTGGAAATGAGATTTTTGAAGATTAAACCAGTGAAAAGTAGAAGAAGTTTCTTCGCTTCACTTCCCTCTTTTCTTCTTCTTCTTCGCTCTCTGCTTCTTCACTTCCACCACATCCTTCATCCCACGCGTGTTGTGATTCCCTGGCAGAGAGCGACGACGCGCTTCAAGATCAACGCGCTTCTTCGTCGCGTCTTTCTGTCGGCCTCGGGACGCGCGTGTCTGCGTTGCTTACTGACTGTTACAAGGTGAGTCTCTCTCTTGCGCTTCTCCCTCCTCCCCTTCCCAGAGTTCCCCCCTTCCCTCCTTATTCAACCCCCTTCGCACCATCACCCCCACTCGCAACCGCCTAGGAGGACATTTTACCGTATTCACACTCGAAGCGCACTCCCTCACCCGGGAACAAAGTGTGCGGTGACGTTTTTCTACCTTTTAGTCATAGTTACACTGAGGCTTCTCTCTCTCTCCTTCCCTCCTTCACTCTGTCTGCTTGCTCTCGAGGATATGACTGCTGACCACCGCTTCCTTCTTCTCTTCTTCTTCTCTCCTTCTTCCGGCTCTCTCCTGCCCCCGCTCCTCATGTCACCACCCCCCATTCTGTCCACCACCCAGCGATCGACGTTGAGGGAATCGAAATGCATGATGTTGTTCTTTGTTATCTACCTTCTCTCTCTCTCTCTCTATTTCATTCTCGTGAGAGCTCAGCACTACTGTCAGGCTCCACCGTCCTCGTCTGTGGCATTGATGAGGACGAGCTTGAGGGTTGGGATCTCAGTGAGCATGAGCATGAGGGGGAGGACCACCACCTCTGCACAGACCCAAGCCCACCTCTACACCTCTCCTCGAAACCATCCTTCCTCAAGAAGTATGCGCAGCTCCCGTCAGCGCACAAAGCCCAGAGCACCATCCTCAAATACCGAGCTCGATGACCGTCTCGTCCGTGGCATCGCGCGTCTAGGCGAGCTCGACCGGCGCAGACTCGACACCTGGCTCGATTATGTCGACTCCCACCAGTCAGACGACGCAGACGAGGACGACAACGGTGGACTAGGGCAAGATGAGGATGATCGCCCAGCATACTCCTGGACACAGGCGCGCTTGGTCAAGAGTCATCTCCGAGATAATCGATACAGCAACATCGCAGCCTGGGACCATGCCCTCCTTCCCGGCCTTTATCTGAACGCATCCCTCATCCCTCCCTTGCCCTTCGCCCCGGACACCAAGGGCAAAGGTCGGAATGGACAGGCATACATCGCCTCGCAAGCACCTCTACCCCACACCTTCCCAACCTTCTTCGCCCATCTCTGCGCTCAACACGTCCGCGTGCTCGTCATGCTCACTCCGCTCGAGGAACGTGGTGCGCCCAAGGCAGATCGGTACTGGCCTTCTCAAGCCGAGCAGACTCAATCGTCACTCTCCTCGAGATTGTACGATGCTGGGGCGCATATCTTCCATCATCAGGCGGGTGGGGGAGCTGCTGCAGCGAAACCAAGGATGAATCTTGGCTCGACGGGTTGGTCGGTTGACCTTCTTGAAGAACGGGAGCTATCGACCGGTCCTCCCCTCGACCCATCTTCCTCTTCCACATCACAGCATCCCCGGGCCCTCCCACAGGGTACCCTCCTCCATCTCCGCCATCTCCGACTGCACATCGGCTCCCACACTTCCCCCGCCGACTGTCAAAGCATCAGCTCCTCCTCCTCTTCCTCCTCAAGACCAGAACACAGTCCGCCCCACCAGGATCTCTTCCAGCTCCATCTCTCCTCCTGGGCAGACTGGGGCGCAGACTCACTCGAGACACTCGACATCCTCCTCGACTGGATCGACCATCTCCAACAATCATCACAACCACTTCAAACTCAGACCTCTCCTTCAATACCCCCGATCTGGATCCACTGCTCAGCAGGCGTCGGACGCAGCGGGACCGTCATCGCCGCTCACATCCTCCGCCACCTCCCCACGTCATCCACCACCTCCAAGCTCGTACCAGCCTCTGCCGTCCCAGAAGACAGGGACCGAGCTTACCTGTTGGCAGATTGCAATCTCGCTGAGGGCGAGGGCGAGGGCGAGGAGGGGGACGACGACTTGGCGCAGTGCATTGCTGTCGTTGCCTATCTGAGAAGATATCGACCTTCGATGGTCCAGACGCCAGCTCAGCTCGGGATGATCTATGAGGCCGGGGCATCGATCAGGGAACGGGCCAAGTCGGAGGGGACGGAGTTGGCCTGAGGGGGTAACAGTGTACACTAGGTTGTTCTCCTGCGGTAACCATTCATTTGCGAAGAACTCTCTGGAACCATCGTATATCTTGCCCATCGCAAGCCTCAAGCGTCTCAAACAATTCAGTCTGCGAAAGCAAGTTTGCAAGCCTTAAGTTACCATTGGGAGAAGAGAAGGCTACAAAGAAAGCTACATCGATATGTGCCCCCGAAAACCAGTTCGGAAAACACAGAAACGACGTGTGGACTGCCGAGCCAGGCAAAGGATGGAAAAGGGGACAGGAGAAAAGACCAGTTTTCAAAAATCCCAGATTTCCTTCCTCGTTGTCTGGAGCCCGTCCGCTTTCGAGTTCGATGACTGATGAGGGTGGAAGGGTTTGTGTTGTGGAACGCATCCGTGCGAGCCGAACGCAAAGAATGTGTGACTTTCGTGCAAAGGGGGAGAAAGAAGCGGAGAAGAGTGGATCCCGTCCTGTTGGAGGAAAAAAGGGCCCTTGGTAGAAGAAAAATCGCCTGGATTTCCTCCTCCTTGCCTTTCTTCCCGCATTGGTTGTGAGGATTCTTGTTCCCGTTCCCCGTTCTGTCCTCTTTGTTGATTCGTTTTGGGGGGAAAATCTTGATGCGGGTTTTTGATGCTACAAGGTTGCTTTGAGAGATTGGAGGGGTGATGGGGGGGGTGGGCGGAAGAAGTTGAAGAACAGGAGCCGTTGCAGGTGAGGCGAAGTATGGTGAATGTTGCGAGAGCCGAGTGAATAGAGAAAAGGGTCCGATCCTAACGCTGGGTTCCATCTTGTTGCCAGAACAAGTGTACACCGAGTACAGATCGAGAACCCCTGGGGAGGTAGAGGACGTCCGAAAAAGGTTTTGACGCGATTTTAATGCTGCTGCAAAAGATTTGAACGATGATCCAGATTATGTTGGGTTTTGCAGATCCGTAGTGTGAAGACATTGCTCTCCAGAGCAAGTCGTCGAGCTTGAAGTCCATTTGAGCGCGGGTTTGCGAACTCATACGAACTTCCATGTGATGGGGTACATGCCCGTGTCGCGGGAGACACCGGTAGCAGCCCAGGCACCAAGGGAAAGATCGATAGAGTTCGCGTTCACGCAAGATGGGCACTCATCCGCAACCTAAAGAAGGAGATAAATAGTGATGATCAGCGAACTGCTCGAGTTTGGTTTTTTCGTAGGAACACCGAGATCAACTGTCCCAGTATTTTTGGTTGCTTACCTTGGCTGTGACACACTTGCCATTTCCATTTGAAGGGCAGACCTGGACCATCTTGCCACATTGAGAACCACCAGCGTACGTCTGCGACTGAAGAGCAACAACAAGGTCCCAGTCGCCGTGCTTGACACCACAGGCGCCCGTGGTGCCATCCTGGGTGTAGAAAGTGGCAAAGCCACCGCTGATACCGCCCGACATGGAACCGCTGGCAGGCTGGGGAGAGTTGTTGCCGTTCGACTTGGTTGGCTTGGCACCGCCATTGTTGTTGTTGTTGTCATTACCGTCGTCGGCAGTAGCTCCCTCGTCGGCGTCGTCCTCGCAATCCTCCTCCTCACCGTCATCAGAGAGAGAGAAGGCGGCGCCGTCGTCCTCGCCATCGTCTTCGCAGTCATCGTCCTCACCATCGTCGTAGCTGCCAGAGTAGTCCCCAGCGCCGCCGCTGTAGTCACCACCTCCGTTGCCGCCACTGTATGCGTTTTCGTTGGCCTGGTAGTGGTGCACGCCGTTGGAACCAGAGTTTCCGTTTCCACCACCAGAGTTTCCACCCGAGTAGTCATCTGAGTAGGTGACGTCGACATCGTTGTCGTAGTTGTAGTCGTCGTCGCTGTTGCCTTCGTCGCTGTAGCTGTAGTCAGAGTCGTCAGCAGGGGCAGGAGTGGCGGTGGGCTGAGCGTGGTGCGAAGTCTTGGTGCTTGTAGAAGTAGCGGTGGCCGTGCAAGGAACCGAAATCGGAATCGTGGTGGCAGTGCCGTTGACGAAGCCAGTCAGAGTCTGAATCGGGTTGTTGCCCTTGCAAACGCCACCAGTGGTGACAGGGTTGGTACCATTGAACGAGATAAGAACGGTCGAGGTGGCGTTGCCACTGCTGGGGGTCAAGGTCAGGGTGTTCTTCAGCGTGGGAGCAGCAGTGAGGGTGCTGCTGGCAGCCGAGGTGATGGTGGATGTCGCATTGCCAGATGTAGTCGTTGTGGCGCTGAGGTGCGATGTGGTCGTGGTGGTGGCAGAAGTGACAGTAGAGTCACCGTGGCTGCTGCTGTGAGTGGTAGAGGCAGAAGTTGAGGAGTGGTGACCGGAAGTACTGGAGGTAGAAGTGGCAGAAGTTGAAGAGTGGTGGCCGGAAGAGCTGTGGGTAGACGTGGAAGAAGCATCGGTCTCGCCTTCGGCGGTGTGCGATGCTGTGCTCGAGGAGGCCTTGGCGAACTGCTGTGCACTTGAGTGGGATTCAGCCTCGGCGTGCTTGTTGGCATTGGTAGGTGCGGGCTTCTTCTGAGACTCGTGGTGCTCGTCGTCGTGATCATTTGCGGGTGCCGTCCAAGAGTGAGTGGGCTTCAACCAGGTCTTAGACCAGGTTTGAGTGGGCTTGGAGGCCGTCGCGGTCCAGGTGTTCTTTGCAGTCCAGGTGTTCTTTGCGGACTGGGACTCGGGCTTGGCAGAGGCGGCAGAGGGCTTCCACTTCTTATCATCGCCTTCGTCATCGTTGCCATCCTGGTTCTGGTTCCACTTGTTGTCACCGTCGTCTCCGTTGTCCTTGTTCCACTTGTCGCCGCCGTCGTCGTTGTGGTCATCTTGATTTTGGTCCCACTTGTTGTCACCGCCGTCTGCAGACTCGTCCTTCTTCGGAGCGGGAGCAGGGGCAGGGGCAGCAGCAGGAGCAGGAGCAGGTGCTGGTGCCTTCTTGGGCTGAGGTTCGGCGCCAGCGCCGGACTTGTCTTCGTCATCACCCGCATCGGTACCGTTGCGGCGAACTACTCGGAGCATACGCTTGCTGCCCATGTGGTGGTGAGCGCGCGCACGGAGTCCGTGAGCCTGACCGTGGCCGCGTACCTCAAGGGAGGCAACGGCCGCCTGGGGAGCCAGGGTCGCGACCGAGATAGCAAGGGCGAGGAGAGCAGTGAAAGAGACGATGCGAACCATTTTGAGGTTTACGAGGTAAGAGTGGGTGTTTTGAGTTGGATTTGCGAATTGAGGGGTGGAGCTGGATCAACAGCAGAAGAAAAGATCGATTGGCCTAACCTGAGGCGTCCTGATTGAGGTGGATGGGTGGAAATATTTGCTGCACTGCAGACGGAGGAAGAAGAGATTTCAAAGGGCTCAAGGCAACGACTCGGAGAGGGAAAGGGGATGAGGAGAGAAGATGGAGAGAGAGAGAGAGGATGGTGGTGGTGGTGAAAGGGAAGGAGGCGGGAGAAGGATGGGAGATGGGGACGCAGGGAGGAAGGGCGGGAAGCGGGAGGGCTTGTAGTTAAGCGAGTGAGCAGAGGCAAGGCAGCAGCGGAAGACCTCAAACATGCACAAAGGCTGCACTCGGCGTAGAGAGGCGTAAGCAATCATTACAAAAAGCGTAAAGTGCAAGTTCTTACTACTTACTACTAATCCTTCCTTTGTTGCCGATGTGATGCGAGTGCCCTAATCGACCCCGCTGTTACTACGAGTACTGCTCTGGAGCTTCGTTAATCGTTTCCCAGGAGGTGGGATAGTCTCGAGGTGGAACAATGTTTTGTTGGCGGATCATAAAACGATCACCGCCCACTGCACCTACCCCTTAAGCCTACTGCTGCCTGGGCACTGCTCGAGCTTGTCCCGTGTCCCCTTTCGGCTTGGCTCTATCTGGTGCTTATAATGGTTATGCCATTATAAGTAGTCGTAAGCCTGGCTCTGTGCGATCTGCGGGAGTCCGAAACTTCTTCTGTCTTTGCCAGCGCGGCAGTTTTAGTCCCGAGTGTTGTTGACCATAATGAATCTGGCACCATGGCGATGTCACTCGTCCATCTCGTTCCAGATTCCGCGCAGCACTACATACTCACGCCTCACCTGTACCTGTACGAGTTGTGACATGGTTGTATCGCCCGGGATTAGTCGCCGTGTTTCGCTCTTGCACTCGTACGCAATATTCGCCTCACGAGAGCATTATAGAGATCAAAGAATGCAGGCTGAGGAGTTTCGCCTCGCGCCTCGCTGGCAAGATTGTTGGTGCGGCAGATAGGCGCTTCGTTGTGGTTTGATGATCGGTGATCTTGGGCTTGGCGCTGAAGCTGGTCTCTCGAACGCTCGAACCTCGTACATTTTGGAATCCCTGGAATCTGGAACTTGACTGACTGACTTGCTGAGCGCAAAGTCACTTTCCCACCTACGAGTATATATGCATACCATCCTTCGCTACACGCCTTACTTCTCGTAGCCTAGGCTGGAGAAGATATGGGACCCCGATCAGAAGAAATACGACGACAGCGATTGTTGTAGTCGTTGTAGATTCAGATGCTGCTCATATATCGCCCCGGAGGCCATGGGTATCGAGGTAGGATGGTAGGCAGGATGCGTGACCGTACAGTAAATGATCGTGACCTTTGGCGCGGTACTCTGTCGACATACTTCCCTGCTCTGCGGACGCAGCAACTCTTCGAGCTTCATCCAGCAATCTTGGGCCAGGCGGATACTCCGAGGTAGGTTGTCCGCGAGGGCAAGGGAGGTAGCCGTGATGGTCCTTGATCCCGGCGCCGACTGGTGACTTTTGAGCACTGTAGCATAGCTATCCGTCTTGTTGCTGTTTGAGGCCGGTCCCATCTTGGGGTCGACTGATTTCTCAAGAGAGTATCACTCCTCGGTCTACCCGAGAGGAGTACAGTAGTCGGACCTGACCAGGTTTGACGACCAGCTCGACCACCGCTCTTCGAATCTTGCGCAGGTAGTCCTTGTCCTCGGCAACCCCTGCCATCAGATCCCAGAACACTCTGTCCTCGCTCTGCTGGCAGGCCGATCCGAATCGTTGCAATGTCGGCCAACTCATGTCCACCACTAGTACTGCCGTGCTACCGTACAACAGCTCTTCACCCATCCGCGCTGCCTCGCGCGCAGCTGCAGATGATTTTCAGACGGAACATTTGTTTTCAGCATCCGGTTCCCCTTTCTGAGCAATGATCAGCAGCGTATGTGCTGGACAGACTTACCCTTGTCCTGTAGTGCTTGCTTCGAGGAAGACCTGAGTTTGCGCTCCCGGTCTTTGTCGCCCTTGTCCCGATTCTGCCCTCCTCTTTTTTCTCGATCTGGCAGAATGATCTGAAAGTCGAAGCCTTGTCCAGCGCTCGAAGTCATGTGAGACGACACCCCCGCGGTTGTGACGGGGGCAGCCCCAATCGAGCCCGAGTTGACCGGTGGAAGTCCGGAGCCTGAGAAGGTGGCCGCGATCGCTTCATTTGGGGTCAAGCCCATGACAGTAGGAGCAATTGTGCTCGCATGGTTGTGTCCTCCATGAACACTGTCGATTGCACGCTGCCGCGCAATCTCAGTGGCGAGCCAGCTACACAGCTCAGTTCTGGGTACCTCCTGCTCGGTTCGTCGCAGAATGTTCTTCACCTTGAGCTTGTTTGGATGAGGCATATGCACGAGGAAGAGAATTCCTTCACTTCGGCATGCCGACGCAATTGCTTCTGCGCTGTCGCCCGAGACGTGATCGTACGCAAGGTCGGCACAAATACCATGCGCCCACAGCATTCGGACCACCTCAATTCTTGCGTCACGCATGTTATCTCCGCTGGCGACGTAAACGTCAGCTCGTCGAGGTGTCCACTGCCCAAAACTGCGCTCTTCTTCGACAGCCCGCGAGATGAATTTGGAGACGTTGCGATCCTGGTAACGGCTAAGCGCAGCTGCAATCTGACCTGCAGAGATCTGCACACCCACACCGTGAGGGGGCACCGAGTTAGACGCAGGGTTTGCAAAGTGCTTGATGAGCCAGTCGTATCGTCCCCCGATGGCCTGTTGGGAACAATTAAGAACTGATAAGTCAAGTAACATTTTCCGCAGGACCAGAACATGTTTTCGACTCACGAGTACATCTTTGCGCTTGTCCGCTCTGAGGACCGAGAAGAAAACTTCTCCTCGATAGAAGGAGGATCCTTGCACCATCATTGGCGCAACGAGCAAGGGACGCTGAACACCGAATTGCCGTGCGAGTCGAATAACCTCATCCATTTCTTGGAAAGCAACCGCAAGCTTCGGCCTGTGGTCGACGGGAATCAGGCGCTCGAGTCGTTGCTGAACTGCCTTCAGCTCGCCTAGTAGCAAGCACCAGAGAGTCAGTAACATTCCTTCGTTTGGACATACTAGACGATCCCAACTCACCAGGCATGGAAGCAGCTTCGATCTCGTCGAGAACTGAGCGGGCCAAAGGTAACTGCGCGAGCTTTCTACGTGCAGATGCATTCGTCCGTTTCGAGCCCAGGCCAGCCACCGCAGCGAGTAGAGCGGGCCGATGCTTATCAGACACCCTGTCCAACAAGATATCCAGCACTTCTCCGTGGTTTATGTGGAAGACCCATTCCTCTGTCGAGAGACCGGGAACGTCATCGATAATCTCCTCCAGAAGGAGAAGAACTTCAGCCTCTGCCAGACGAGTCATTTCAGGAGAAATGATGTCGAAGTCGACCTCGAGCAATGAACGTGGCTGTGAGCCCGCTATTACGTTCTCTCGGAAAACCGGTCCCATCTCGTATCTACGTGGGGTGAACTTTGTGCGTCAGTACCATCCTTGCCAAAGGCACCTTCAAGAATGTTCTCACCTCTTGAACCGCTTGTTGAAAGAACGGGCACACACGCGAGCAAATGCTATCAAGTGGTCATATGGAAGCTGGACCAGCTTTCCCGTCTTGTCCAGGAGCTGTACGGGTTTTCGATCTGGCCCGTACATGTCGTTTGGTGGCATTAGCAAGGGAGTTCGAAGGGGCACCGCGCCGTGCCGTTTGAACAAGGTCTGTAGCCTCTCCATGATCACGTCGAGGTGGGGCTGATGGGATTCTCCCTCGGCTCCAACATCGAAAGTAAATTCTCGGACCTCGTCGTTGCTCACTTCGGTGAAGAGGGCATCCAGTAGACGATGGTGATAGGCGCTCGTTGGATTTGACATCAGGCGAAGACACTCCTCGATGTAGTCATCCTGTGGGTACGCTCCAAAGAAGTCAGCACAATTCCATTTAGCTTTCGGACCTGGACCCATTCTACTCACTTCAAGTTTGGGAGGAAGTAGTTCACTTTTCAGTAGCGCTACTGGTGTTGGCCGCTGGTCTTCATTATGGTTGAGCAACAACCGCAGGATTGTCGTCTGCGCAGAAAGTTCGTCACCCGGCCAGGCGGCCGGGAAGTTGATCTGCTCTAATCGCAGTTCTTTGAGCACCGCAACTCGTTCCATGCCCGTGGTGTATACCCGTTGCGAGGCCAGCATCTCGAAGAAAACGATGCCAAGACTGTACATGTCGACCTTGTCGCCTCTCCTTCGTCCAAGTCCTCTGAGAATTTCTGGGGCGATGTATAAATTGGTGCCAACAATGTCGGATGTCAGGTCAGTGCTGTCCATGATGTCAGTCGTTCCGCCCTCGTTCTGATCGAATTGCTGAGGACTAGTAGTGGCAAGGCCGAAATCTCCGAGCTTGACGTCCCCAGAAGGTGTGACCATGATGTTGGCCGGCTTGATGTCGCGGTGTACAACTGTGTGATGGGCAGTAGAATCAGAAGCATGTTCATGTGCGAAGGGGCAGACATCGACTCACTTCCAAGAGAATTGATATGAGCCAACGCTTCAAGAAGTTGCCGAAAGAAGCGCCAGGAGTCTTCAATTCCAAGACCATTGTCGATCGCTTCCCTGAGTGTACCAGAGTCGACAAGCTCCATCTGGATATGTAGCCATCTTGTTGGGGACGGAGTGGAAGTTGTTTGAGCTTCAGAGAGCGATAGGGACTGAGCTCTGTTGGCGTTCTCGTCGGATCGGTCCGAGTCTTCACTGCTATCGGTATCGGAGTCATCGTCTTCCGAATCGCTCTCGTCCTCACTTTCTGAATCGCGCCTGAACTGGATATCCGGATAAGATGCGGAGAAGGCATCGTGACCTCGCGATAGGAAATCGTCGTCGTTGAACCCAAAGTTCAGATCGGAAGCGTCATGTAGTGATTGACTTTGCGTTGTCTGACTTCTCGTCACTTCGCTGAGCGTGGCATGATTCGTGGCTGGAGCATGGGGAAATTCCGATTCGATCCAGCAAGTCACATACCGAACGATGTGTGCGTGAGACAACCGCGACAGGGCAGTGATCTCCCGCAACGTCCGTTCATCGTTCTCAGCTGAGCTGCTCAATTTGATGCGCTTGATGGCATACAAGTTCTGCGCAGAGAGAGGTTGTAACGAGTTCAGATAACTTTGCGCAACATTGTTGAATCGTCGTCACACTCGACTCACGCCATCAAGCTTATTCCGAGCTTTCACTACTGATCCGTACGCTCCCTTACCCAGGAATTTGACTTCTTCGAAGTCTGCACGGTATCTAGAATAGTTGGCCGGCTCCTGTTGAGACGCTTGTCCGAGCTGCCAGAAGGATCCTGGCCGCGAGAACGGAATCGGGGTCAGAGGTTGCCCTTTGACTTGGATTTCCGAGTCCGAACGATTTCGTTGCAGCGGTTGCGGTAGTGCGAGCCTCGACGGCCGATGGCCTGACATCTGATCTGGCAACTCATTCTCCTTTTCTTGGGCGATCAGCTCGTTGAGACGGTTCAATGCTGATTCTGCGGACGGCCGACGCCGAGGAGACCGGTCTAGCATGTATGAGAGCAATTCACGAGCGACGGGATGAAGGCCTTCATCATCTAGAAAACGGGGGAAGACGGTGAATTGTGTGACCTGCGAACAATCCTGAGAAGATACACTCACTGTCTTGAAGGAAAAATTCCGGGCTTTTGAAACTTTGCAGAGCATCAAGCCCGTACAGCATCTGTACTGTGCAGCAGGCCAAGTCCCAAACATCACGTTTCTTGGTATACACCTTTGGGGCATCTGCAGCCTCTGGCGCTTGCCAGGCTTTCGGAATCGACTGCTCTTCAACCTCAAGGTCGGATACGAATGGATGCAGGCGATGTAGGTCGTGAAGTCGGCGATAGTATGAGCACTTGCGGAGCTTCGCAATGCGAGGGCCTTGCGCACCGGGGCAGATCTGAATGTTGCCAGGCTGGATGCTCCGGTGCACGAGACCTTTGTTGTGTAAAGCATCTAGCCCGCCAAGGAGTCCGAGCAAGTAGGTCTTCAATCGTCGTCGTTTCCAGAAGCAGGCGTCAGTCCGATGAACGCAGATCATCCTCCCATTCATGTGACCACAACTTGATGCTCACCTGAACGCGAGTCCACGGCAGTGTCTCAGCCTGCTCCAGTACTTCAGCAACCGTTGGACCCATGTTTCGCTCAAGAACTACATTTAACCGCCATGTCTGCTTATCGTCAGCGGTGACTCGCGATAGTGATGAAGCCTGGACATTGACCAGGTTGAAGTCGTGAGCTCGTCTAAGTTTGTCGAATTCCGCTTCTATCTCTTCCAACTTCTTGCGACCAGAAGAAGAGCGGTAGTACTCCGTTTGGATGTGGTATTGCTCGACCACCCAAGAAGGGTTTTGGGCTGAAGAGACGTCAGAAGACGCAGAGGGGTCTTGTTGCACCGGCTCGGCCATGGAAACAGTGCTGAGCGGCCCTGTGAAAAGCAAAGTCATATCAGACATGCACAGAGGGGAAAAAAGAAAAGGGATTGCTTTCTCACCATAGTCTAGCACTGGGCCGAGTCGGATAGCAGACCAGGCTCTACCACCTTCTTCAATGGGATCTAGGAAGGTGATTACTCTGCCGTCGTCAAGGGCCTTGGGTTCTGATGCTTGTGGGAAAGGTTCCATGACGGTGGGCTTATTTTCAAGCCTCACCCTGCGCTTCTCCTCCCGCAACGCCTCAGCATGTTTGGCTGTAGTGAGCTCAATATCCCGACTGAGCTGCTCCGCCCTGGCTGCTTCGGCGCGAGCCGCTTCGGCTCTCTTTGCTTCTTCCCGCTCCAGCTCAATCTGAGAAGGTAAGGTCGATCCGCTCAGTGGACCAAAGAATATGAGAGACAACAAACACGGAATTTGCTCACCTGCTCGGCTTCCTTTACTCTATGCCTCTGCTCCTCTTCGAGGCTGATCTGCGGCTCGGCCTGTTTGAGCGATTTCGTTCTTTGATATTGTGCGATAAACTCCTGGGCCACGCTCACGAGGTCCCATACCATCTCTGTCCCGAGATGGGCATTCGCTTCTTGCTGCAGAAGGCGGCTGAGCTCGTTGATATTCGCATTTGGAATGCCAGATCTCTTCTGATTCTCGAAGCTGATGCTGGGAGGCGCAAAAGGGTATGTCCTTGGAAGATGAATTCGGAGACACAGCGCGCTCTTCGAATTCCCGGCGTCGTCCTCGATCTTCAAGGAGATGGCGAGATCTTGAGCCCCTTGAACGTTTTTCCATGCAGATGCAACAGGGACCACCTTGAAGTCGTCGCCCAAGATTGCAGAAAGAGCTTCGACCTCTTGGGCTTGAATTTCCGCCAGCTCTTGTGCAGAGGGAAGCGGACCGGTCATTGCGAGGTTGAGCAAATATCGTCAGAGCGATCCCGTATCAGCATTTCCCGACAGCCCAAGGGTACTTCGTCTGCTATGTATAGTCTTTTGGGGGTCCCCAGCCGCAATTCTGGCACTGCTGGACAGAAAGAATCAAGAGGTGGTGGGTGGAACTTTCTACAACTTGAGCGAGGTGAGAAGGTGAGTACCGCCGTGGAACCGAGATGAGAAGATGAGTACCGCCGTGGAACCGTAGAAACTTCTCACTTGCCTTCACCGCTTCGCCTCTCGACCACCCTCCTCTCAGAAGATCTCTGTCTGAAGCTATACGCTCGCTGCCGGTTGGAAAGTGCCTGAAATGGCGGGTCTCGCTTTGTGTCTCAGTCAGCTCGCTCCGTTTGTAAATCCCACTTCTTCGCTTCCCAGACTGAAAGCAGAGCCGACCTTGGAGGCACTCGACACGGCCCTCCTCCAGCTTTGCCTCTACTACGCGCCGACCCTCCTCAGTCCCAAGATTCAAGATGACCTGGCTGGCGACCCCGCTGCGCAAGAATCGATCGATCTCGTCAGGGCCGATGTCAATGAACGACGGTTCGCCGGCTCCTGGCTGATGAAACTCATCGCCCTGGAGGGAGGTTGGCTGCGGGATCAAGGAGTTCCCGAGAACGAGAGAGAAGCCATCGTCGATAGGGCAGGTCAAATCGTGGCGGCGGAAGCTCAGATTGATGGTGAGTACGTTGTGTTCTGGCGTATGGGCACTGCCAGGACTAAATGTACTACCTTTCCGTCTGCAGAATCGGAGGCGGAATCTATCGTGCGAACCTTCATATTCCCTCTCACCTTCAAACCGACCGGTCCGGGGGCGAGCACGCTGACATTCTCGCATGAGGCTGCGGAGCGTCTGCGGGCTTCGGACGGAGCTGAAGCGTCGATATCCTCGGAAGGCAACCAACCTCTCGTCATTGTCAAACTAAGAGACGAGCCTCTCCCACCCTCGAAGGACGATCACAAGAATAGCACCGACTCGATTCAGCCGGAATCCAGCGTCGAACGATCAAAGTCGGCAAGCTATCAGGCCGCCACAGCGGTTGGAGTCCAGACATGGGCAGCCGCCGCATTTTTGGCCGACTGGATCCTGAAAGACATCTCACGACTACATCCGAACCTATCTTTCGCCAGAGAGCCAAACTTCTCGTCAACCTCGAAACCATTCAGATCGCTGGAGCTGGGGGCGGGAACGGGATTGGTCGGGCTTGCCCTTGCGAAGTACTTCTCAAAAGGACATCCCGACCAAGCATATCAGATTTGTCTGACGGACTTTCACGAGCAGGTCTTGGCCAACCTGGGATTTAATGTCGACGAAAACCGAGAAGTGGCCTCTTCAGACGCTCAAGCCCAACTCCAAGTCGAAAGCTTGGACTGGGAAGAAGTTCATAAGGCCTATTGTGCAGAGAGCGTCCAGAGCACTCAACTTCCTCTGCGATGGTGGTCTACTCAAAAAGGTTCCTGGCCGTCCATCACGGCAGCCGACTGCATCTACTCCCCCGATCATGCGACATGGTTAGCTTCTACAATGGCGTACCTCCTCTGCACACCCGACACGGATCCCAACGCACGATCAGTGATGATCATGGCGAATCGGACCCGAGGTCGATTTGGCGAATGGGAGCTCCGTCAGTCGGTCGAAAAGGCTTTCGCGCCGGACAGGCCCCTCGTCAGCCCGTCACAGCGCTACCTTCTGACCGTCGTCGACCGCGTTGAACTGCCCCGCGTCCGTGGTCTCGGTCGAGATGACGAAGACGGTTATGTCGTGTGGACATTCGCTTTCAGACCAATAGAATGATGATGATGACGATGACGATGATGATGATGATGCATGAAGGCGATCTTGTCAGCGAGATGTCAGATATGAGAGGGTAGATGCGTGTGGATTGCGATCTACCTTCGACAGATGTGTGTGGGGATGGAAGGGGGAGATGGAATGACTACAGACTGAAAGCAGTAAGATGAGAGAGAGAGAGACGATTGATGAATGATGAATGATGAACGATGAAGAGAAGCGACAACTGCTGAATTGTAGAGAGAGCGTCTCTGAGGCGATCGTGGGCGTATGATTGAGGAGTGCCGGGTTACTTAAGTGTCATCGAGTGCGAATCATGTCACGAGAGGGGATGTGGGAGCCACTGGAAGTTCGACGTGGTCCTCCGAGGAAATTTCCTCAATGACACCACCAGTCCGACAAGTATCACAGTCGGCTTCACCGTGCTGCTCATGTGTGTACGCACCGTCCGCATGAGCCTCGTCCGCAATAGCATGATGATGATCGTGCACAGCCGGCGCAGTTGCAGCATGATTGAACGGCGCATTAGGCTCCCATTCTGCAGGATTCTCCTTGCCGCACGTGCACGTGCAGCATTCATGTGCATGGTCCGCCTTGCTGCCCTTCTTCTTGCCCTTCTTCTTCTTCTTATCCGTAGACTGTGATCCTTGCTCCACCCCATCCGTCTCCGCAACTTCGCCACCCGCTGCTCGGTGAGCTCGGTCCTGTGCTCGCTTCCTGGAGCCGACGAGCTTCTTCCTCCGACGGCAAGCACGCACCATCGACGGGAGTTCGCCATACAGCAACTCGTATTCGCAGAACAAGCATAGCCACTCATTCGCAAAGAGCGAGCATGTAGTCGTCGGATGGTCGAGACCAGGAGGCTGTTCCCAGTTTGTAACCACGCTGACATTCTTTGTTGGTCCACGAGCAACCGGCGGCGGATCGGAGGGCATGCGCGAGGGCACATAGTTGGTGCGATGATGAATGTTATTCATGTTGGCTTTCTTCCGACGGGAGATCTTGGGGGCTTGGGGCGGAGTAGTAGTGGCCGGTGGCGGCTGCGAGACTTGCTCTGGTACAGCTGAGGAAACAGGAGTAGGCTGTGACTCGACGGGGGGAGGATTGGGGGCTCGCTCGACAATGGGTGCCGGTGGAGGTATAGGGACCTGTGAGAGTGTCGAAGTTTCTGTGGACAACAGGCCCTTTCTAGCCATGCCGGCCACAGCTGATGGTGACGGAATAGCTTGCAAATTCGTCCTCGCAGCCGTGAGCGCTGCCGCAGCTTCGATATGAGCATTCGCCACATCTTCGCCGGCATCCATGCGGGTCAGAACGTCAGCAGCGGCAGCTACGGCTTCATCAACAGGCCGAAGTGAATCGGTGAGCTTGGACTGTAGCATTTCGACTTCCGCGCGCATGGCGACGAGGCGGGATGCGATCGGCGATGCGCGGGTGAAAGTGAATGCGCATGTTGGCAATCGCACAGGGGTGCGCTCGCGTGGTGGAGGTGTCAACGACCGTGCCGCCTCTTCTGGAACCTGATCTAAAGCGGGACCACCCTTGTCCGTTCCCTTCACACCTGACCCTTTCCCTTGCGCAGGTTTCGCGCCAGTGGCTGCCGCATCGCCGGCGCCAGCTCCTTGTTGTTCCTCTGCCAATTTAGCCTTGAGAGCTGCTAAGGAAATTTTCTGATTCCCCCCTCCACGCACTTTGGCACGCGATTCCGCCTTTGTGGCACGACGTTGTGGTTTCTTCTCCGCTGCTGGATCCGCTTTGCCATCTTTGCCCGCCTCTCCGTTCGGTCCGCCATTGGCATTCGCCTGACTACCTTCGAGAGCTGCAGCCGCAGCTTTCTCACGTCTTTGAAACCTCTCAAATCTGACTTTGGCGGACACCGTCTGTCTCATTCGACGAAGGAGCCGCGCCGAATGGGAAAGATGAGGCGGTGGATAGATCATTCGAGGCGGGGGCGGGGGTGCTTCTTGTTCCTGAACGTAATCGTCAGGGGCGCCGTTCGCGAAGTCGGCATTCGGTTCTTCGTCTTGCGGATAGTCGGCATCGTCGCCACAGTACCAGGAACAGTCACCCTTTCCTGTGCTGCGATAACCGTCTGTGCCCGCACCCGATGAGTCCATGTAGGTTACCCGTCCGCTCTTCCGCTTCTTCTTGTTGACTGAGTGCTCGTATACGGTCAGCTCAGGCCCGCATTCTTCATCGTCCTGCTGAGCCTGCATTCTTGCCATGCTGAAAGCATTCTGACTCTGGGGAGGAGCTGAGGACGGGCTGAGGGGCTGGGCAGTGGACTGGAGGGGGTCATTCTGTCCAACCTTGATGCTTTCGTTGATACTCTTGTATAGTGCGGTGTAGTCCGTCATTTGGTCCGCAACGGAGGCCTTTTGGAGGGTGGACGTTGCGCTCGTGAGAGACTGCGCCTGCTGGGAGAGCACTTGCTGGGCGCGCGTAGAGTAGTTGAGAACCACCCGTGCGGCGGCGAGCGGGTCCATGAGGAGATCCGTTCGACCGAGCCTGGGCAGGTTCGTGAATTTAAATGACTTAGCATTGATTTCTTGGGGCTCCACGTTTGCGATCTCCTCAGGTTTGGGGTATTCGATTGTGATCATGGGCAACGAGTCGAGGGCTGTGTGAGGAGGTGTGGAAGGTGCTGATATGGAGTTCGTGCTCTCCGGGTCACTGATGTTCGGGTTGGAACCGGCGTCTCTCGAGGGTGTGCGAGAGTGCGATTCCGAGCGAGAATACGGGGCTGGGTCCGGGTGAGCTCGTCGCTTTGAGCCAAAGGACCTGGGCAAGTCCTGCAAGCGGAGATCATGAAACTGTTTGAGCCAACTTCCACGCAGAGAGGCCAGCAGGCCCTAGTCAGCCTTTGCAACGCACCTTGATAGGTCTATGCGCCGGAGGAATGGAGCTCGTCATTGTGAAAGTCTTTCAGTAGTCTGGCAGGATCAGATGAAAGGCAAGGGAGCTGCGGTCAATTGATTGCTTCCCATCTTGGTCGCGCATACTGCATGGGCGAGTTGCGAGATTCACTCACAAAATAAGCCTTGCTCCGTACCGTGCGAGCTGAAGGAAGGAGGGAACAGATCGACTCCGCGGGTGCCTTGGTTTCTTTTAAGATCCCTTCGTTGTGGCTGAGAGCTCGACCTTTGCTTCCAGACGAGTAGGGGCCAGAAGCTCGAAATCTTCACTGCAAACAGGTGCGCGTCGTCCGTAGTGTGCTCGAATGCGAGTGGGAGCTGATGGAACCTTGATGTCAGAGCTCGGAGTACAGGGCGAAGTGGTTGTCTGCCAGCTCGCCTTGCAACTGACTGCTATCGGCGCGGCGGTGAGAAGCGGAGGGCGGCCTTTGTGCAGGTAAGAATCGGGTCCCAGCTGGTTCTTGCAGGTGTCGCTCTGCGCGTTCCTACTTGCACACGATTTCGTGAGGGCGGCGTGGAATGCTGGTGGCAGAAGGGTCCGGAAGGTGGGAAAGCGGGGGAAAGCTGTAGAAAATTGACTTGAACTCAGAGCTCGCGCGGACCTCTCCTGTCTCGTTTCTTTGAGGGTGTGACCGTACTCCGGAAGTCAGGCAGCCTCTTGCGAAGGTGTGCTGGCCAGTCGAATGAGATCGATGGACGGTCTCTGCGGCGGTTTTGGACGAGCTGACAGCAGTGAGTGAAAGGGAGCAAGCGCTGCCGATCTCAAAAAGGACCTTACGGCCGACAGATGTGCAAGAGTGGGAGAGGACAAGAAGGTACGAAGGGTCTTAAACCCCCCCCCCCCCCCCAAGGGAAGATGTCTCGAAGATGTGATATAGCATTCCAAAACGTGCAGAATTCGAAAGCATCGTTGCTCCTGCTCTAAGGAATCTCCAAGCCCGCCTCCTTCCAGGCCTCCTCAAGCGTCTTCCGAAGTCGAGTCAGACCCAACTCAATCTGGTCCTCCGGTACCATCGAGAACGACATTCGGACGTAGCAGCTTTTCCCATTACCGGGGATGAAGCTCGCCCCTGGCAGAGCCAAAACCAGATTGTCGCGTGCCTTTTCCGAGATCAAAGCAAAGCTGTCTCCCTCTGGACTCGCATCCGTTGGAGGAAGCTTGAGCTTGAGCCTGAAGGCAGGACAGAAGGTCAAATTCTCAAAACGCTCGTCATCGTTAAAGAACATCACAATGATAAACTTACCAAAGGAACATTCCAGCAACAGGTCGCACCCAGTTTGCAATCTGTTTCCCCGTACCCTTCTTGCTATTTGCCCCCAAGATGCGTGTCACAGCTGCCTCAAACTGGTCACGTCGGTTCCTGTAGAACTCAGCAACCTTATCAGCGTGCTGCAGAAACCCATCGCGACCCCAGTGCTGGAGCAGAGCCAATGCGATAGCCTGCGTCGGACCTGCAGGCTGAAGATTGCTGGACGCCGTATGAACACAGATCGCATCGATGAGCACACAGGGACCCGTTGCAAAGCCAATGCGCAGTCCTGCAGACATGATCTGTAGGGTGGGAAAAAGCAGAGTCAATCTTGGTGGCAACATCGTCTGATTAACTCGTAAAAGTCGCTCACCTTGGACATGCTATCGAAGCGAAGAACTCTTCCTGTTCCACGCTGCGCTCTGTTTTCTTGCTCAAGAGCCCAATAGCTCGGAGTGCGTCTTCGGGTCTCTGGCGCACCTTCGCCAAGCCCTACAAACGAAAGGTAGTAGTACTGCGAGTAGACCGGCAGAGGTGAGTTCAGTTCAGGTTACCGCCGGAAAAAGAGAGGCAGAACGCCAACACACCGGATCGTCCTCAAAGAGGAGGATGTTGAATTCCTGAACAACCTGCAAGACTTCTCGCTTTCGTTGTTCAGATGCCGTCGTGCCCGCTGGATTGGCACCGGTAGGTGTGGTGTACACCAATTTGGGGAACTTCAGTGATGAGGTCTTCGGATTGGTCGACCATCCTTCAAGAGCTTCACGGAGCTTGTGCGGGCACAAGCCTTCCTCATCGGAGCCAATGGGAATTGCGGTGGCCTTAAGCATAAAGATTTGAGGAAGGATCCCACTGCGACAAAGCAAAGCAGAGCAATTCAGCCGGGCGTCCCTGTAGCTGCTTGGGTGAGAATACCTACGAATAAGCGGGTTCCTCAACCAGGGCTATGTCTCCAGGGTCCAGGACCGCCTCGAATGCCTTGAAGAGTCTCCACAGTCATAACGTCAGCGATTTCGATGAAAACTCTCAGCATCTTGAACCCGGCGAGACCACGTACCTTCCCCAGTAAGTCCTGGCTTCCGTTCCCTACCGTCAGGCCCCAAGCCGACTGGCCATCTTTGCCATCAAGCGCAGATCCCTTCTCAATGATAGGTCTGCCATGTTGTTCGCTGACAAAATCAGTCAACCACTTCACCAGCTTCGGAATTCCCGCCGTGGGTCCATACTGGAGAGCAGTGACCAGATCGGCACCAGCGATGGAGATTTTGACTGGCTTTCCGTCAGCCAGGGCTCCTCCTACGGAATCGGGCTTGAGGGTCAAGGACACCTCCTCCAATGGGAAGGTAGATGCATTGGGCTTTCCAGCCAAAAAGGAGACCATCCCTGGGATCAGCTCCGCCGGGAACAGTGATCGGATCGAAGAAGGCGGGCGTGTCCGGGTCGCCTCCGATAGCAGGGCGGCATGGTCGATATTCTTGGCCATTTTCTGAGTAGTTGAATAGTAAGAGGAAGAGTTGGGAGGCTTGTGGCCTTGTGGGCATGTATATATACTGAGCTACTGTGGCGGGTAGAAGGAGTGACTCACCTCGGCGATTGAGCGAACAAACCACGTGAGTGTGCAGAGTCTCATCGTTCGAAAAAAGTTTCCCAGAGACTCATCAAATCGACGCCCCCGCTCCTCCATGATTCCACGTTCCACTCGTCTGGAACGTGGAACCAGGGCACAGACGATAATATGTACATTTGTGGCTATCTACCTTTCTGTACCTTACGCCTTATTCCTCATCGCCTCATCGTGCATCATGCTTCATTAGCCTCATTATTCTTCTTATCTACCACAATTTATCCGGACAAAGTCACGCAGTAGTGAGTCGCGCACGCTCGAGTGCGTACTGCGTAGTCGAGAGCGATGGACAGGATTATACTCACACAGAGGTCAGAGTCACGCAAGGGAAGATGCCAAGCGCCCTCCCAGCAGAGCATAATCGCATTTTCGATGTTTACATCGCCGCTCGCCGATCACGGCCGGTTCTTCGATGCGCATCATCGTGATACATATGGATGTACATAACTGCATGTCGTCTCTCAAATCTCAAATCTCAACGCTCAACGCTCTCAGTATTCATCGATTCATCGTTCATCGCTCATCACTTAGTGCTCATTTCACTTTCTCCTCGTCGACGAGCCGGCGTTCACTAAGCGCTGAACGCTGAACGCTAATGGATCCGAGAGGTGGACCAGCATCATCGACGATTAACGATCAACTACATACATACATACATACATACATACATACTAAGTATGTACGCCGAGAAAGATACTCATATGTATACGTAGACAGTATGTAGTAGTGGATGCTAGACAACGTCTGCATTGGATATGTGGCGCAGGTGTGTTTTTCCGTCCTGGTGAACGCGCCACAGTCAGTCGTACACTCCTCCCTCCTCCTTCTCTTTCCCGGTGCACGCGCATATGTTTACTATCTATATGTACATCCATTCTGAAGAAGCGTTTGAGGCTTATGTACTTAGGCTTGAGGGCAGCACATTACAATATAAACGCTCCTACGCTCCTACATATGTTCACAGCTATATATAGAATATGGCGATGGACGTCCAGCGTCCAGCAGCCAGCAGCACACTAGCGATCAGCAATCAGCTATCACACGCCTGGGGCCTGAGGCTTGGCCGAAGGTGCTGTCTTCTGAAGTCGGAACGAACGCCTGGGCAGAGAGTCGGTCGATGCTGTCGCAAACTCATAAGACACCGTTGGGTCATGTCCGTCCTCCCTTGAGGCTTGCGGCTTGAGCGCCTGAGGCCTGAGCCTTGAGGCTTGAGGATCTGAACGCTGAACTCTGAAGATCTGAAGCCTGAAGCCTGAAGCCTGAAGGACTAGGTTATATGTATGTAATTGTTGAAGCTCTCAGATCTCAGAGCTCAGCGCCCAAATTCTGTGTCAGTAGCAAATTGCAAGTTTAGACAAATCTGACAGCTGGTAACGGCCTGGTGGCCCTATTTGCAGTATGCATCAAGAGTATCTCGAGCGCTTTCGAAAATAGTCCTGTATGTACGTGAAGCTCGCAACATTGATTCTGATTGGACGCTTGACGCTTGAAACTCAATGAAAGATCCAGCGTCTAGCGCTGCGGCAAGCTCTTGTCAACTGTTAGCTAACCCTGGAGTTGAAGCTGAATCCTGAAGCCTGAAGCCTGAAGACGCAAGCTGAACGCTGAACGCTGAACTGTCAGAAAGAAGTCACTTTCCTCTGTGTGTACTATGTACTATATAGTACTCCTCCATCCTGCCTTGGCAGTTGCCATTTGCCAATAATCGCGGACAACATCATCGATCATCGTCTATCTGCTGAACTTGGTGCGTGAGTGAAGGATTCGGCTTTCGGTCCATACATTTTATCCGTAGCGTCTTATCGTACACTTGCGGTTCCGCCTCGTTCCAGTCATCGGAAGCGGATATTCCCATCTACGTTACCGTTCTAGCACATATTAGCACATGGCTACATAAAAAAGCTCAGATTAGCCTCTATGTTTCGCGGGGTCTGAGCAGAGACCAGGTCCAGCCTTACGCCGGAGTCTCAACCTTGCTTTCCGATATGCTGATTTGTTTGTCTCGGAAATTCTCTTACTTCCCTTGTCGTGATTTCTGCGCCGCCGCCGCCTGGACTCTTGCGATAATGTAGTAGGTATGTACGTAGTGTCCTATTACCTAACCACTTCAATATATCCGCCTTCTTTCTTCTCCTGGGCTGACAATCTGTCTTATTCGTTGTGCAGGTATCGCAGGTACAGGTACATTATGGTATGGAAACGTTTAGGAAGTAGTACATAGTATACAAGTTGGAAGCTGACCGCTGACCATCTCAGCTTCACAGGTGCAGCACCTCACGAGTACATCTCCCTTGCCCATTCGACAACTACAACATGTTATGTAGCGGCTTTCCTACATCGCTATGATTAATGATTACGGCTCCGACTCCACTCGACGGCCGACGCCCTACTATACTGACATTATTCATTTGATATTATATTGAACATATATATTGCCAACTTAATTCGCACGGATGACCTGGGCCGTCTCCATTATTCATTCGGAACGCGGTCTGTGACATGTAATTGTATGGCACTGGCCGTCCAGCAAATACATACATATTATATCACATTGCGAACAGCCTTCCATCTTCTAGTCTCCTCCGCCTGCTGCTGCTAACTGCTATATCCTTATTCCTTTCTCATGCTCCGCGTTGACGTCAGTTTCCTATCTTCGCATTCGTGACAGGGCCGAGTTTCCTGAGGCTCAGGCGCTCAGGCCTCAGGCCTCAGGCCGCAGGGGCCAGGGCATCAGGCATCAGGCACCGGCGACGATCAGCGTGATCAGCTCGTTCGGGTTGCGGATAACACTACTACTGCTTGCGTCTGGCTTTTCTTGTTTGCGCTCGTACTTATCCGTGCATACTGCTGCTGCATCCGAAAAGTAAGTCCAGCCGCAAACATAACGAGGCCTTGTTAAGATATTAGGCATTAGAAGCATAACGTGCTGAGGCGGACTATGCACGTACACAGGCCTCGTGCCACGAACGGGCACAACAGCGGGCGGATGGTTACGGAGGAGAGTCTGACACTGTCGATCTCACATCTCATCGCTCATCGCTCATCGCTCATCCACAGTCCGCAAGCTCACCTTTATCTCACGTTTTACAGCAAGTCTAATATGCGTCTGGACTCGCCATGTATGGCTGCGCATGATTAATGATTCTCACAGTTCTCAGGTGCTGATTGATTTTCCTCTGCCTTTCAAAGATCTCTAGAAACACTGGGTGTGACGCTAACGTTATTGGCACGCCACTGCTTCTTCGCAGGAACCTTCAGCCATCCCTAATCCCTATGTTCCCTACCAGTGAAGATTCCCTAAGCTACCGCATTTGATATCTCTAGATCCCTACTACTGCCTCACGCCTCACGCCTCACGCCTCACGGCTCACGGCTCACGGCTCACGGCTCACTACATATTCTGCCAGCTTCGACGTGAATGCATCATCTGGAGAGAGTCTCGAATCGCAACGCCCGACCGCTCTACTCTCATCGCTCATCCCCTTGGCCAAAATAAAGGGCGGTTGCAGCAGTTCTCAAAATCTCAAGCCTTGTGCCTCGAGCCTCACTCTCACATCATCAAAAACATCATTGACGCAGCGACGATCGACTCCGCCAAACCACATCTCTGGGTTGGCAGATACCTTAACTCAAAGTGCTCAAATTTGAGCTATATCCGGGTGAGTATAGTCGTCGGACTGCCAGTGTCTTGCCTCTTCCCCCTTTTTGCCTCTACTCTCCTCTCCGTCTTCCCCTGCTCGCTGCACTTGAGTGGATCGTCCGGAAAAACTGTTGCCTCAGTGCAAGGCAGATTATTCACTTCTGCTGCGGGTGTTTAGAGCCTGCAGGCCCGCAAACCCCAGGGCCAGGACCGGGGGTTCTTTCCTCTGCTCATCCGCCCAGAACGCAGAACGTCTTCGACGACGTGACATCTGACATGAGTGCAGCGGAGCGGCGCGTCCTTGCTTTTCAGTTCTGCTTGCGTGCGCCTTGTTGTCGATTGTCGGACTCTTACTCAACTTCACTCTATACTGTCAGGCCGGTGAATTCCACAGGCTTGCCTTTCTCCATAGCCACGCTTCCTCACGCCTCACGCCTCAACATCCCTACTACCTCAACACACAGGCAAGGCATTGTTCAGATTCAGATTTCAGACTGTCACAGTCTAATCTTACTCTGTACCTAGCGGCGACCTTTTTCCGAATCTTCTTTGTACCTGCAGTCAGCAGTCTTATCCTCCTAGACCTGCTTTAGCGCTCCATTCAAGAGCTCCTTTCCGTCACCATCTCGATTCTCGCCCCCCCCCCCTCCCCCCGATGTTAGAACTTTCACGCACAGGACTAAAGCCCCGTCAAACTTTGCTCCCTTTCCAGCTCGTCATCTTCCTCTGCACAACCACCACATATATCTTCTTCAAGACGTTCACAGACGATAACCGATTGCCCCAGCGCCCATATTCTTCAAAGTCGCTCCCAGCACGAATCCACCTCCAGTGTCGGATTACCACTGGCTCCACGTTCTCGACCTTCAGGCTTCAGACCTCGGTACGGACGCTATCAACGATCATCGATTCTAAGCTCACCGAGCAGCACAGGTGAGTGCAATTCATTTGCAGTGTTTCAACTCTGCCTCAAATTAAAGCGTTCTGCCTTGACGAAGAAGCTGATTGCAACAAATCTGGCTTTATTTGGATCGTTCCTAGTTCACATATCGTCGCACCTAGTATCGGACCACCTTTCCCTCTCTCGAAGGCCAATACTCAACCCCTGCCTCCTTCATCGTCGACGCTCCAGGCCGACGCATAAGTCAACACAGCGTATCGTCCTACAATCAGTCGCTCATGGAAACTCAGGGAGCGGACAAGAGTCGGGCCCGAGTCAATTTGGCCTGCAAACACTGTCGTCAAAGGTAAGTCGTTGTTTGCCATGGAATCTTTGCAGCTATTGGATCGTATATACTGACCACGTTCATGCTTACTGTGATCACAGAAAGATCCGATGCGATGGCACGCTACCGACTTGCTCCAACTGCTCTCGGCTGCGGCGGGTGTGCACCTACGAGCGAGTACCCGCAGAAGAAAACCTAGCAACCCGCGAACGGAAGCGACGGAACAAGCAGCGTAAACTGCAAGAGAACTTGGCTGCTGAACAATATTACGGACAAGCAGGCCCATCGCAGCTAGGCATGGTACACTCAGAGTCATCGTCAAGCCTGACCTCCTCGTTGTCCGCTAGCGACCAGGGAGGCAGCGGGGGCCCCAGCATCGCATCGCCGTCCTACAGGACTGGGTCCAAAACGCTTGCGCAACGTCGTGCCAGGGGTGCAACGGAAACGATATACCTGGAGTCGGCACCGTCCACATTGCGACATGCACCGTATCCAATGTCCTCACCGAGTCGGACTGGCCCAGCGCCGAGCTGGTTTCAAGGTTCAGCACAGCAATGGAAGGTGGTCACAGGGCAAACCCCCTCATTCTCTGCTCAAATGCTGTCGTCGCAGTTTTTGCCTGCGTCATCAGAGGGCCTCTACCCGGGTCTCCCACCGCAGGTGCATTACACCGCTCAATCGCTTGGCACTCCAATCAGTGACCATCACGGCTTCCAGTGGGACACCCACGTACCTAGCCTCGCCGCTGTCTCCACCTTCCAGCTCCGCCGCAAATCATCATTCGACTCCTCCGGCATTACCGAAACGTTGCGATACCAGAACCAGCAGAACTTGGCCCATCATCCCGGTTTCGGCCCCTCACTACCACCGCCGTTGAGTGGGCACGAGCTCAATTCTGTCCCAGCCCCCGACGCTTGGGGCCTGCTTCCTGCTGATACGACAACTCTACACCTCAACGCCGTAGGATCTGTCCCTTCAACAAACGAAGGCCCTTCTGGTCAGGCGGGTGCACAGCGGTCCGAATGGCGCGGTGATGGACCGGGCCTGCAAATTGGGTCGGCAAATGGGTCCGCTATCCCCACGACCTTCGCAATGGATAGATGGACACAACTAGGAATGGCATCCACACCTGTTCACAATGGATCCGGTGTCCTGCCGTTGCCATGGAGGTCACCAGACTTCGATCCGCAGCCGCAGCATGTCATTGGACAAGCCCTAGATCGCTTCAACACCAGCAACGATTCATCACAAGCAGGATCCGCACCGGTCTCGACTAGCACAAGTGAAGGGGGAAGCCAAGTGGCAGCCCACGCTTTCGCGCCAGCCAGCTCAACTGCAAGCTCGCTGAGCCATGCTCACAGCGTGCTGCAACAGCCTCAGTATAACATGACGCTCAGCCAAAACCCCCCACTTTGCGGTCCATTCTCATCCGCCTCGGGTTCTCCGCGATCCTCGGTGCCATCAATTCACGGCTCGAGCTCGCGTGATGGCGATCTCTCATTCCCATCTTCTGGATCGATCGTTCGTACGATGAGCAGCTCAGGACAGATCCTGTCGGATGCGAGCCGCCTCGTTCCGTCCAGTCATCTAGCAGGCGATGCCCTAATTCAGGCAGCAACTGCTCTTCGGCAACAAGATCAGCAGCATGGTTACCAGCAAATGATCTCTTCACCTCAACAGACGCAGCAGCAGCAGCAACAGCAGCACAGTCCGCAGACCACCTTCGGGTGGGGAAGTTCTGTACACAGTCCATCCTCACCAGCAGCGCAGATCAACCGCAACATGTACGGGCTGCAGCAGCTCAGCATGACAAGTCCGAGCGACCGTTGGCGTGCGCATCCTGACCAGGTGTCAAGGTCCCCCTCCTTCATCTCCCCAGACGCCTTTGCCGATGTTCCTCAGGGCAGCGTCAGCAGCTCGGTGACCTCCCCGGGTAGCGTTGGACCACTGGCTTATGAGACGCCCGGTCAGATCGATCCTTCATCGCTGTTATGGCAGCAGCAGCACCAGCAGCTCCAACATCTGCAACATCACGAGGATGTCAACGGCAGCGCTTCCGGTCTGGACAGTGACTCCGCGGCGCCGCTTGCAGAAGAACTGGCGCTCTTTCAGGATCATTCCGGGTATCTGACTGCAGCTTCTGCTCAAAGTACTCAAGATTGCCAGGGCCCTCAGGACCGTTCCCACCTCAAGTGACATCAAGACCAGAGCAGCCAACGAGACCAACAGGACATAAATTTCTTTTCGCCTCCCTCGCAAACAGCGACCTCTTTCTCGAACTTCTCTTCGCCATGGACTCTAACAAACAGAGAACTACTAGAATCACTAATACTTCTTACATGGTCGGCTTCCTTCCACGCTCGACTTTCCGCTTTCTACCTCTTCAAAACTGGAACCTTCGGATATCGGATCCCTAGATACAACTCTTCTCGTCTCCCTATGCGTTATGGTCTCTCCGCCTTCTTTTCCTTCAAGACTACTTAACTTAACTACCAAGCGACTAAGCCTCTAGAGCCCACCGTGCTTCTTCGCAGCCCGCTGGCCAGCCCTTGTATTCAAGAACGATCTCCTCTTCTTCCTCTTCCCTCCTTTCTCATCGGCCCATCCCGCTTATCACCTCGTTCTATTTCATCTTCCCTTTCGCTGAATGTTTGTTCAGCTTCGTCCTCCAAGGCAATTGGGGACGTTCCACTCCTTCAGTCATTTACCGCAACCTTCCCCCGTCGTACATTTAGAAACTATCGATGCACATCCACGCAAACAGAAAAGGAATTTATTGGGCCATGCTGCCAACTCGAATCATGATTCATTCACGTACTTGGGCATCATATCCTCGGGCAAAGCGATGTCTGCTCCTGTTCGTGTCCAGCACGCTGATGGCCAATGTGGTCAAGGCCGCGGGTCCGCTTCGCATGCCAATCAAGTCGTACGATGCATATGAGCTATCGTGTAGAGTACCTAAAGCACAGAAACGATGTGCTCTTCTTCTTTAGAAGTTCTTAGCCCTCCCGCCTCCCGTCTGATATCTGCTTATACGAACTACTCTCAAAACCCAGTAGGACGAGACGATTCAAAAGTAGATAGCCAGAGCTAGGCGCCAGCAGCGAGCAGCGATCGACAGATGGAAGAACGTAATGCCCATCGCCCAAGCCAGGTAGGAGCAGCTGTTGATGGTCGACAAGGAGCAGCTACGAAGCGTCTCGTGATATATAAGCAAGAAGCTGCTCTTGCGATGCATGTACGTCGTCGGGAAAATATGAAAGAACCTTATTGTTGGGTCGAGACCAAGGTCGAAAGGAAGCAAAGCTGCCTCCAGCAGTGCCTACATGACGGAAAGGTGCTGAGTACTTTTGCCGTATCGACAGGCGGCAGGTGAGAACGATAGGCATTCATCCTGTCCCAAACTGAAGAGGGTGCGGAAGATCAGCCGTCCCTGCAACGCATTTCGATCGCCCAAACGTTCAAGGCCGCCGAGTACGATCACTTTGCTATCTAGGAATTCAGCTTCAACCATCGCTCAGGCAACGACAGCCTGCGCAGGACGTGCAGAACGTTTTTATCGTGGTGGATGAGCGATGTGCTTCCTGCGAAAAAGCACGACATGAATGTGCGTTCTTGATGTTACATGCATGACGGGAACGACGACGAAAGATGACGGAGAAAGAGGGAAGGAGTATGCGGGCTGTTCCCGCTCACGACGCTTACGAATGAGAAGTAGGCGCTTGCCAAGGCAGAGAACCGGAGCCAACACGACACTCACCACTGCTGCCATGCAAAGGAAGGGCTCGACTTGTCCAAGCCGGCCACCAAATCCCACAAAAGCGCAGTAGTGAGCCTCCTTTGCATCTTCTTCCCTCCGAAGAGGAGTCAACGGAGGAGTCAACGACAGAAAGTGCAGGACGTGCGGGCCGGAACCTCACTGAGCGGGTTATCTGCATCCGAGGAGAATAGCAAACATGTTTGTTCTTTGCCGCATGATACACCCTTGCAAGCTAGTGCCAACCCACACCGTCATCCTCCAATCCCAAGCCCTCTTGACCACTACTGCCTTACGACCAGGAGCGGGAAGAACGCTTGAGAGACAGAGGAAGAACAGATGCGGGCACCAGCGATGGGCCGAACGCTGAAGGATACCTTTTTAGCGGCAGTAGTTTCGGAAAGGGGGGGGGGGGGGGGGGGAGGGGGGGGGGGGAGGGAAGGAGGGAGGGGATGAAGGGGAAAGGGCAGGCGAACAGAGAGGGTTGAGAGCAATCGAGGCAAGGGAAACGATCAGCAGCAATACAGCTAGACATTCAAGCGGGTGTTGAGGGGTTGACTACTTTGAAACCTGAAGAGATTAGCGATCGCTTTTGACGAGCAAAGAAGCACGAAAAGCAAGTAACTGTCCTGTGTGTTAGAAGGACGAAGAGAAGTCAATCGCAGAACAATTGTATAAGAAAGACACAGCCGAGTAGTCAATCGTCAATGGCTCAATAGTGGACACTGAGTCACATGCTCAGATGTCCCGTACATGGTTCGGTTGCTAGCCCATCGACAACCCGGCCTTTCTCTCAAAAGGTTAGATCGACCACGAAGAGGAATGCCAGCTGCACAACCAGCAACAAGAAATTGGAGGTAAGGTGCGTCGACCCGGCCAGCGACAACAGCCCTTGCCAGCACGACACTCAGGACAAAGTGGCCTCTGTGAACTTCGGGGCCATGCAAATGCCCTTGTCCGTTCGAAGCAGACGGACGGTCTTGGGCCCGTCGGGACCGTCTTTTGGACCGGGACCGACCCAGCCTGCCTCGCGGTTCAGGTTGGTGCAGTAGCCAGGTTGGATGGCTTCGAAGATCTGCTCAGAATGGTTTCCATCAGATCAGCGTAAGAGTCATGAAACAACATTATTCCAAGCATTGACCACTGACCTTCTTCTTCGGGTTCAGCTGTGCCTCAGGCTCCATGCCCTCGTATCCCTCGACCCAAATTCGGTCACCGGGTTTGCTGCCCTCAGGAGGGGCGATCGGTTCTACACCACCATCCTTGCCGTCCTTGTGGGTCGCGCAGAGCAACATGGCGTAACTCTTGATCCCCCGCATGGCTGCCGGCTTCAAGTTGCAGATGCCAACAACAGCCCGGTTACGCATCTCCTCGATAGGCACAAAGTTGACAAGGCCGCTCAAGACTTGACGGGGACCCTCAGGCTCGCCAAAGTCGACTGTCTCGAGGTACAGGGCGTCCGCATCGGGGTGCTTCTCGATAGCGACGATCTTACCGACTCGAAGGTCAACCATAGATGGGAGTGGATCCGAAGAAGCTGGTGCAGCACCGGAGGCTCCGCCGGCATTGCCCTTGGCCTTCGCGGGTTTGGACCCATCGGCAGAGGCAGCGCCTGCCTTATCCTTCTTTTCCTTCTTCTTATCCTTCTTTCCCTCTGCGGGAGCCTCTTCGGTTGCAACAGCGTCCGCTGCTTTCGTTGCACCTTCAGCTGCGTCTGTGTCTGCCTTCTTCCCCTTTGTCTTGGCCGCCTTTGCCGATTCAGCGGCCCCTGCTGCTGCGGCCGGAGCCTTCTCCTTCTTGGGCTTCTCCGGAGGTGCGCGGCCAGGTACACGGGGCATTCCCTCAAAAGTTGGCTCAAAGGGAGTGATTGCTGGCTCGAGCTTGGCTCCGGCCGCGATCACATGCTGGGTCTGGCTGAGATGAGAGACGAAGCGGGTGACGGAAGGTACGGAGTGCTGTTCCGCTGCGGGTAATGCAGAGATCTGAGAGAACAGGGCGGCCAAAAGGGCATAGTCTGCTGCGGACGGGCTCGTCGCTGATGGTCCAGCAAGGTACGTGCGCGTTTCGAGTGTTGTCTCGAGGCTCTGCGGGAAAGTGCATGTGCGGAGGGGAGCAAGTGGTAGTGGAAAAGGGGATCGCGAGGTGCGAGGTAACTTCAAGCTTTGTCAGCCCAGGCCGCTGCCGAACAGATAAAAAGGAGTATAGCATGAGCGTACCTTGAGATCCGATGTCGCTGATCCGTCCTCAATCTTTGACAACCACGCACTGGTCTCCGTCTGGGCTTTTTGGTCTGCGCCGAGTGCAGAGCTGGTTTTCCCAGCTGCATTGGCGAGATCAGCAGCGAAAGTTGGGAGCTTTGCGCTGGCTGCCGAGGACGCAAGGGTTGATAGTGCTGCCTGCGAACGGGCCTCCAAAGGAAGGTCAGAATCGTGCATACATGCAGGCTTCAGGATCACACATGCGTGCACTAAATGCTCACCTGGTCCTGAACGAAAGGTGAGAAGACCTCGAGAAGAAGCTGACGCGCGCGCGCCGCTCCGCTTGCTGCTGCCATTGTCGAGTTGCTTACGGGTGTTGAAGTTGTTCACTTAAGATGATGTTGTTGTCGAGGAGCTTCTCACCCAAAGACTGACTCACTTGGAAATCTGCTTGTCCTACCACCGGCTCATCGGTCCGAGCCTCCTGCGAGATTATCCGGCTTCTTCTCATCATGAAGCGCGTCTCGAGCATTGGGCACCTTGCAGCGACCGCATTCATTCCATCGCTTCCACAGAAAGAGAGGAGACAGAGAGGGAAACAGTCTGACCACCATGAGTGCTGAGGAAGTGAAAGCAAGCGCGTCTGAAGAGGCGGCGGCGGCAACAACGGCGGCCCCAAATCTCACCCTCAAGGAATCCGACGCACCACTGCCAGCGTCTCTCGACAGTGGCAAGGTCGGAGCCGATCCGTCCACAGAAGACGACGCCGGCGCCCATACCACGCCAGAAGCGGCCTCAGACGCAGCTGATGCAAAGACCGGCGCTGGGAGGTCGGCCGCACGCGGTGGACGTGGTGGTGGTGCAGGACAGTATCTCAATCGGGAACGATTCAAGACCGGCGGACCTCAGCGCGCCCCTTTGACCGAGGACGAGCTCACCGCCAAGCTTGAACGTGCCCGACTTCAAAATGCTGCCATTCTCGCTCGGCGAGAACAGGTTGAGGCCGATAAGAACCAGTATGAACAGCTCACAGCTCAAGAGCGCGAAGAACGCGCAGCGCATGCTCGCAAGAAACTCGCGGAGAAGAAAGCGCAGGTAAGCATTCGCAACGCGACGGAGGCAATTTCTGCATCTCAAACGCATAGTTTGCGGCCTGGAGAGTTACTCATACGTTTTTTGTACGTGCGAGATAGGTCGAACAAGAGGAAGAACGCGCCAAGGTTCGAGCCCGCAAGCTCGAAAAGCAAGACTCACGCAGTTGGGACAGTGAAAAGCAAGACGAACAGCTTTGGCAATCCAACTATCGGCAATACGCACCAGATGCCCGCGGCGGATCTCCGGGTGGACCTACTCGAGGCGGTGGTGGTGGCGGCGGTACTCGTGGTGGGGGACGTGGCGGCGGGCGAGGGGGTCGCGGTGGGAGCGCGGCATCGGGGCCATCACGCGAACCTAAAAAGCAAGGCGAAGTCAATGTGAACGATGCTGCACAGTTCCCTGCCCTGGGTGGCGGAGGCTCGAGTCGCAAAGCCACAAAGGAGATCGCGGAGTGATGTCTTCTCCCCGGCTCGTCGACAGTCAACATTTCAGCGTCTGCCTTATCAAAACAAACAAAAACCTTCGGCGTCATTCGCAGCATACCTGCGTTTCTTACATCCGCAACCGTGAGTGTTGTCGAAGATAGAATCAATAACACAGTTGGATGGCTTTGACTGACATCTCAATCTCAGTCATACCCCTTCCTTCAGCTCTTCTCCTACCTCAATGCACCTTGTCAATTCGAACTTTGTCTGCCTTTCCATACGTGCTAGATTATCATTTCGTGAGTGAACGAATTGAGATCGACATGGGATCTTTTGAATTGCCATAGACAGACCTATTCAGAGTAGCTCGCGCTCGACCTGCCTCTCTACGCGAGAGGCGTAATCATTCATGCCACCTTCCAAAAGCGTCAAGCGCCCGTTTTCCACCAAATAAGTCCGTCCGATCTTCTTGATCCCACCTGCGACACCATCCGAATCATCCAAATCATCACTGTCCTCGTCCTCGTCCACCTCGCCATCCTCAAAATCGGAGAGCTTGGGCCGTTTCGCACCCTCGACGATGCGCTTGCATGCGTGTCGGTCGTGGGTGACGAGGAGAATGGCGCCGTCATAGATCCGCAGCGCGTCGATGAGGGCGTCGATGGTGTCAGAATCCAAGTGAGCTGCAGTAGTTGCGATATCACATGGTCAGCCTAAGAACCCTTTCCCTCAAGCAATGGGAACAAGCCTCAGAATGGAAGAAGACTCACTAGTGACCTCATCGAGTACGACCAAATCAGGAGCGTCCCAGAATACTTCTGCAAGACCCAAACGCACCTTCTGTCCACCGCTCAACATTCGTAGTGGCAACGCATCGGCCGTCCGACCATGCAGCCCCAATTGCCCTAAAAAGGCTCGAGACCGAGCCTCATCCAAGCCAGCCACGGGAGAAGAAGCCGCCGTTGGCGAGGACGCCGTGTGGGCCATGAAGTGAGCCAGCGCCGTCTGATTCGGGGGACCGTCCCCGTTAGTCAGGTTCTCGATCGTATGTTGAGCGTAAAGGCCAATCCTGGCGCGCGGGTGCTGGCTTGCAATGCCCTTTGTCGCTATCAGGTTGCCAACGACCAAATTGACAATCGTAGATTTGCCATGTCCGTTTGGGCCAACCAATGCCACTCGTTCTCCTTCGCCGATAGTTAAGGACACCTCTTGCACGATCGCTTTTCTGGCCGCCTGTTTGGAGGATGATTCTGATGACTTCGGCGAAGGGTATGTGAATGAGACCTTCTCCAGGTGGGCAAGGGCGCCCGGGAAGCGAAGCTGGGCCGGGTTCGGAAAGCTGAAGTGAATAGGCTTGTCCAGTTCTTCGATCGTCAAGGCGGCACGTGAAGTCAGACTGTATACACCGTAGTCCCGATTGAGCTGCAAGCGGATTTCCAAGTATGTCAATGACCCACAGCCGCTGAGCATTGACTCAGACCAGAGTACTCACCTTGAAACGGTGTCCCTTAGCATTCTTCTCCACACCCCATCGATCGTCCAGCTTCTTTTGCCGACTCTTGACCATCCGAAGTTTCTTGTCATCTCCGCTGGCCTTGGCTTGCTTCATTCCCGCCGCGATACTCTTCTCGATGTGCTCCTTCTTCTTGTCTAACGCACTCTGTTGTGTAAGCAGATTCTTGCGTGTCCGGCGAGATGTAACCTCGTACTGAGTAAGGTTGCCACCGAAATAAGTTAACTTCTGCTTGCGGAGAATGATGAGCTCCTCTGCCACGTTATCGAGAAATTCTCGGTCGTGGGACACGGTCACGATCGAGGTTTCCCGGTCTTGGATGAACCGTTGCAGGAAGAGGACGGCTGGCAAGTCGAGATAATTGACGGGCTCGTCGAGGAGTAGGATGTGAGCTTGTTGAGTGAGAGCGCTGGCGAGACTTGCACGCGAACGCCAGCCACCTGAAAGCGTCGTGTAAGGTGATTCTAATTGTTCCTCGGAGAACCCAAGGCCGCGTAGGATTTGGCGGGCACGGGAAGGAGCAGCCGATGCATCCATGACTGTGAGCTGCAGGCCGATCGAAGCACTCATCTCCGTGGCCTCCGAAGTGTAGTCGCGATCTGTCTGCTCGGTACTGAGATAAAAGATGTTCAAGTTTCTTCAGCACGAGGATCGGATCGTTCGTCTCAGCGTTGTGCACACTCACGAATTGATCATTTGTTTCGCCGATTCGTATTTCGCCTCCATCGCGATCAAGTGCTGTCGAGCTGCGGCGCCTCGGGCACCGCTACGACGAAGCGCAATCCTACGGGCATCATCCAGCTCATCTTTGATCCGAAGAAGCTCGATGTTGGATACGGCTTTTCTGACAATGGCCTCTTCCCCGGACTCCAGGGCCCTACTGAGAACTGTCGGTTCGACGCATTTAGGATGAGCTTCAGTTCCATGATCGAGTGTCGGCGTTATAAATGACAGACACTGTACTCACTTTGCATTTCGCGCTCCAGACGATGTCTTGTTTTATCGCTTGCTAACACAGTTTCGATGACACTCAGGACCTGCTCGTCACCATCGCCATGGACAGTGGCGAGCGTCTCCGCTTCGAGTTGGCTGACGAGCTGAATCTTGAGATGAGGGGGTAGTCCAGGAATGAGGCCGTCTGCCATAGCTCGCATGAGAGCTGGGTACAAGTCCAAAGAAAATCGATCTTTCAGTACAACCGGGCGAATGAGGCCCGGCTTGACTCGAGGTGAACTTACTCGACTTGCCCTCCCCGTTCCTCGCCACAAGACCATAGTGTATGCCGTCTTTGATGCGCAGATGGGCATCGACGAGTAGGTCACGTTCCGAAATCGCGATCGTGACAAGCTTTAGATCGAGCTGTATGTGCCGGTAAGGCGATGGAAAAACCTTGATTAGCTTTCGATAAAAGAAAATATCTGATCTCAGTTTGCACCCACCTCCTGACTAGCATTGTCTATGGCGTCTATCGAGAATCGCGTCTCCTGCGAGGTGGCCGTAATTTGAGCCCCAGCGAGGGAGTCGGCGAGCTCCCCAATATTGGCGTCGAGAGAGTCCCCGTTTTTGTTAGATATCTTCGATGCTTTGACTTTAGATGCAGTTGCCGCGGCGCTCTTCTCCGTCTCGGTTTCTGCAGATGAAAGGCGCTCATTAGTCACAATGCAAGATGCGTATATACACACAAGAACATCATTACGGGAAATAGGACTCACTAGCGCTCGCTACTTTCTTTGTGCGAAGCGAGGGGTTGAGCTCGTGGCTTGAAGTCTTTGCATCCTGAGCGGGTGCGTGTGACTCCGTCTCTTGTGGGCTAGGATCTGAGCTCGAAGATGTTGATGGGCCTGCCGCTGAAGCATCGATCTGCTTAGCCCACTTTTCGATAGTCTCGATAGTACCCTTCTTGCCTAGGCCAGCATCGAGCAAGATGGGTTTGACGGTCCTATCGAGTTCGGCATGGTTCTTTTCCGCAGAGTTCAGATACGCATCCAAAGCCGAATGTAGTTTTGGAAGAGTTTTCAGCGCTTCCAATGTTTGTACGATGACCGCTGGAAGGTCCTTGATGAGCGATGTTTTGTCCATTAGTGTTGTCGATGTCGGTGTTGGGGGTTGTGGGTCGTGGGAATATGTAGGAGGGCACGGACGATTGTTTCCAGATCAATCAACCGGAAAGATTGCGAATGGAGGCGTCGACACGGAACCTTGATTATTGCACTGTCTGCGTGCCTGAGCTTATGAAGCGTCTTGCGAAACGTCTCTGTTCGATGCTGCCTGCTGCGGTCGCGGGTTTATATATCACTAACTCGCTCTACTGCATGTACGACTTGCCTTAGACCACGACTCCGCGACCTCCTTGCAGTTGCAGGACAGCCTTGCCTCGCTTGCTCATGTGCCGGCTGTGTGGCAACGCACGCATGATGACTCACCTCGGCTCCAACAATCTTGTGGGGAACAGCGTGGGAAAAGTATAACTTCTGATGCCAAGCAATATGCAACACAGCAACAATAAGCCATGGTAATTCTGAATGTGAAAGTCAAGCGATCAAACGCCGAGTCATATTCCCACGAGTCATCTTGTTCATCGCCAAATCACGGGGAGAGTCATCTCTTGTAGTGCTGAAGAAAGGATTGCAAGGGTAGCAGCGTATTAGAGAAAGGAAGCAGGAATCAAACGACCTGCTCTAAAGGCAGAGGTTGCGAAGCGTGGAGCGGCAGGAGGAAACTGGGGAAAATGTACAACGGCAGGAGGCAAGAGTAGTGATAGAGGTGATCGGTGATCTCAGTAGCCCCCACGAGAGAGCTCAATAGCACCCAAAACGACGAGGGCCATCCCAAAGGGCAACACGGCTACCAAAACCAGCAAGTCCTGGTACAACCTCCGCCCACGTCTCCGTCGTTGAAGCTGTCGCTCCTTCTGAACGAGCAGCACAGCCAGGGGATCAGGGGAGCGAGCACGCTCTTGACCACCATTGCGAGCGACATTTCCTGCGCCATCATCATCGTCGTCGTTAGCTCGTCCAGCCGCGGCGGTAACCCGCGGAATGACTGGTTGAACCGATTGGGAAGGTGATCCGACCGAGCGTGGCATGTTGATCTGTGGAGCCTTGTTGCGTTCGTCTGAAGCGGCATTGTGTCCCTGCTCACCCTCACCCTCATCGTCCGCATCCACATGCTCCTCCTCGTCTTCAGCAAGAAGCCCCCTCCGCTCTTCATCCTCGTTCGCCGCCGCTCTGCGAGAGAAATAGCCCGCTCCCGATCCTCCGCCCATGCCAGCTGCAACCCTCCGCCGCCTCTCACGCTCCAACCGTTCGCGCCGCGCAATACTAAGTCCCCGAAGCCATGCCCCCGCTCGACTACCCAGCTCCTGCGCAACAGCAGCGACCTGTTGCCCCAACGAACCCGCCAGCAGAATAGCTCGCGGTCTCCGCACATGGAAGAGCACAACCCACACCAGTCCAGGAAGCACAAATCCAACCGCAGCACCGAGTAGTCCCACAATCTCAGCAGACCGGACGAAACGAGCCTCTTCGCCCGCTTTTTCGTTTCGGGATCGTCGTAATCCACCGACACCGGACAGGTACGCTGTGGAAGCACAGAAGCACCACAGAATCAAACCTCCGAGGGCATTCCGACTAAGTCGATTCCACTGTCGAGGCAACTTGCGTTTGGGAGACGGAAAGCTTCCCGAGTGAGCAAAGGTCGGCGGAGCAGGCGATGTTTGCTGTGGCGTCGTTGAATTCGTCTGGGAAGCTCGTCCAGAAGACGGCTGTGATGCAGCAGCAGAAGATCGTGCCGATGCAGCGCTTTGCCGAGACCCTGCTGGCGTGGCGTTAGAAGCGCGATTGGGTGTAGCAGCAAGCTCCGCAGATTCCGTTTGACCCTGTCCGCGACGGTACCGGAACGGATTGAGATGATAGAGTCGAAGGAGACGGCCCCAACTGGATCGAGCTGTGACAAGGCACAGCGCAAAGTGGGTGGCCAGTAGTAGAACGAAGCAGACACGCGCCGTGTTGAAGAGGTGGTCATCGGTTGGCAAACTTGCCATCAAATTAGGATGAGCGAGTGCGATGCCCAACCGTCTCCCCATACCATGCGTTCCAACGCCGATGCCAAATGCAACGCCGAATCCAGCGACGAGAAAGACTTGGCCCGCCTGTGCCGCCATGAATGCTTTTGTGTTGGATCGGGACATGCCGATGCGACGCAGCGACCGATTATGCTGGATGATCTGCAGTGGCGATGACGATAGGGTCAAGACCGGCAGTAGTGAGTATGGCGCCCAGATCGAGGGTGGGTGAAGTGGTTGCGCATTAGGACCTTGAGCCTGGAATGGAGGCAATGGCGTATCCAAGTCCATGGTGTAGATCTTGACAAGCAGAGCGGTGATCAAAACTGGATACAACACCACAGCACACGCCGTGCTGATTCGGATCAACGTGCGCTTTGCAAGGGGAAAGATGACGAAAGGTGCGGTCAAGAGTCCGCCTACTACGGCAGTTACGAAGAGTCGGTCATGAGTGGGGACCCCGCGCGGACTGTAATGCAAGAAGACTTGAAGCAACAGATCCGCCATAGCGAAGTAAGCGAGGAAAGCCGTTCCCGTCGCGTATGCGGCCAGAAGCACACCGCTGATCGTCCGACCGAGATTCCGTTTCCACAGCGTGTGTCTGCCGAGTGCGGCGCCCGTCACACCTTCGAGAGTGGTCATGTTCCCTCCTTCTCCGTAATTCGCAATCTTCTTGGCACGCTTGCGCGCCGCATGATCGGCACGAGACATCGTCTCCTCTGGATTATCTTCATCGTCATTCCTCCCCACGTACCGAGCAAGGACGATCCAGAGGCCACCGCCAACTCCGCTCAAAAACCCGACTCCGAGAAGACCCACCAGACCTAGGACAAGCCCGGTTCGCTCGAAGTAATAGGGCATACTGAGCAGTACGGCCGGATGAAGAGAGCCGGCGAAAAGGTTGAGAGTCACGGCAGGAGCGGAGAGACTGTTTTGGGTGGGCGGGCTGGTGAGGAAACGCCAGCACGAGCGACGTTGCTTGGAGGTGAGAGAGAAAGGAATCGGAAGCGGCATGAGGTCCGATGAGCCATCCCGTCTTGCTCTCCGATCTCTTGAGTGCGGTCCGGGGCCTTTACGTGCACCGCGGGCAGAGGAGGGGTAGTCTTCGTCCAGGTCATGCTCGACTGCGAGCACCTGCGGCTCGTCCTCGTCCGAGTCATCCCAGGCACGCTGTCCATCTGCTATGAGCATACCCTGGCGAGGGTCACCGACGGAGTGTGCGGCGCTTTCGACATCCGTGTCTCCATCCTCGTCCGTGCCATAATCGGGATCACTGTCGCTGTCATGATGTTCTCCCTCCTCACCACCGATCCCGCCTCCATTCTTGCCGTTGTGATGGCGATGCTTGACGTTGACAAGAACGTGGACTTGGCTGCTACCGTCGGGTGATCGTAGAAGATGTTGAGCGGCGGTGCTGGCTGGCAGACTTGACGTCGGTGAGGGTGGTGCTGATCCAACGCGAGGAAAGCCAGAGGAGGACGATGAGGAAGGGGCCCGACTTGACGACTGGCTTGACGACATGATTGCTGCCTCGTCAGCCACTGCACCTGCGTGGTGTTCGGCGTCACGACCGGAGGACGGCATCTTCGTGACAGCAGGGTGTGCAGATCTTGAAGGGCCGAAGTGCTGATGCTCGTGGTAAGTTATCTAAAACATTACCCCCGTTGTGCGCGTACGAGTAGATAAATGCTGCGCCATATACCATCGGGCGGGCCAACTTAAACCCTTTCAGAGACTCTCAGACGCAGACGCTCCCAAGAAGAGGCCCTCGGATCGCAACCAGCACGAACCAGCAGTCCAGCACGCTCCACACGTAAGATATGTAGAAGAAGAGCAGACGATAAGCAGCGAGCTGCGAGAACTCTCTGGTTACGCGTTACGGTGCAGAAAGTATACAAATGCTGAGAGGCCGCCTAGAACATTCCATGTATGCAGAAGTAGGAGGCTCATGGCACCTGCCCCATAAAGAGAGAAGAAAAAAGGACTACGAATGAGAGGAAATTGAAGAAGACACAAGAAAGGGAAGAAGTAGTAGAGGGGCGGCAAGTTGGATAGGTGGAGAAGCGTGGGACAAATGCACGGCATTGCTCAGGCAAGCCGGTGGATCATAGTCGATGGAAAAGGAAGCAGCAATGCCGGGGACCGAGTCGCATCGGTCCAGTAGATGTTGACGCGCGCCGGCCGCCAGGGATACCGTCTCTCGCGGGCGCCAAGTGGAGACCAGGGCCCATCCTCTAGGCAGAATCTCCATCCATGCCCCAACCAACAGGAGGCCCCGTGGAGGTACGATTTGGAAGAAGTCGAAAGAAAAAGAAAAAAGGGGGATGCTCGAAGGTCGTGAAGGAGTTGAGAGTGTATAGGACCGGTGACCATGAGTTGCTGTGCCATTCCGCACGAGTGAGTTTGAGAGGGCGCGAAGAAGAGTAGCTAGCGAGGATGTGCTTGGTTGCCAAAGAGAAGACGTGGTCGGAAGGGTTGAAACGGCTCCAGCCTTTTTTTGTTTGTGAGGGGTTGCTGACCGGTGCGCGTCCAGAAAGAAGGAGATTAAATTTGCAGGCGAAGAGCCTGTCTGAAGAAGAGGACGCCGCAGAGGGAGCCCGTAAAGTTTCGTTTTTGGTCGTCTCGATCGTCATTCAGAGCTGACGCCAGACGGCTTTTTTTCGATGTTCGCGGAAGCGCTCGCCCAGCATGTGTGCGCACTCACGAGACCGACCGCTGCGCAGCGTCGTGCAGCCATCCTCCGCGTTCCCAGATATAACCCGGCAACCAGAGATTTGACGTGCGGTAGTCCAGATTGGTGATCCCCTTCTTGAGATGCGCCAATCGTGCGAAATCGATCGGCTTCAAAACCCAGCCGTCAAACCCGATTTCCTGGAGTTCCTCGCGCATGTCCTCCGTCAGCGTAGCCGAGACTGCGAGGATGGGTACACCGCCGTTCAAAACGTGAGACGCGGGTCGATCTACCAGCTCTTTCTGGTCGCCCCGTTCCTTCTCAATCTGCCTTATCCGTCGGCACGCGTCGCGGCCATTACAGATCGGCATCTGTAAGTCCATCAGCACGAGATCAATCTCATCGCTGTTCTTCGTGAATTCCTGTATTCCAGCAGAGCAAGATCGAAAAAAATTAGCGTCAGAGCACAACACAGCGAACGTTCGCTAGTCCCAGAAACTCACCTGAACGGCTTCCTCGCCGTTAACAGACACCACAACCGAGTGCCGATCAAGGAGTAGTCGCTTCTTCAGAATCGCAGCATTGATCGGGTCGTCCTCCACCACCAACGCCCGCAACGGAGGAACAGAAGGCTTAGTGGACGCAGGACTTCCAATTCTTGGCCAATTCACCCTCTTCTTGACCTGAGCCACCCCTGTCTCTATTGCTGGAGAACTGTCAGGGCTTTTCACAGGTGATGACTTCGTCTTCAACACATCCGAGGCGGATGCGACACCGCCAGTGGCGGGCAACCCTGCTTTTGGACCGCTGGGCGAGACGAGACCTGCGTGCGCGCCGCTCTTTGGGTTGTTCGCCTTCGAACCCCTCGATTCGATCGACAGGACACTGTTCCGCCGGGAACCTGTCACAGCAGTGGAATCGGCAGATCCGTCCATCCCGAACGGAAACGATGGCTGACCATAGAGATCTGGCGTCGAAGGCGCCGCATCCAGTTCATGTGCATCAATCCTCACCGATCTGAGCGGAATCGAAGACCCGCTGACAGCTATTGATCCGGGCGCGGACCCTGTACTGCGTTCGAACGCAAAGTCGTGCGAGAGTACCTGTTTCTGCGATGGCGGACGCGATCGCAGACCCGTCACCGGAATGTCGATTGACTTCGGCGAGTCCAGAGACCGATGTGGTGGTGTCTCAACGCTGCGAGGCTCACGCCCAAGATGTGGCGCATTCAGCGCTTCCACGAGAGAGTCGATTTCGCTTCGCCCAGCCGAGCTGCCACTCCCGCCACTACTTCTGGACCCTGATCTCCGCATCTGCTGCGATCCACCAATAACAGATGGTGACTTTGGTGGCTGCTTCTCCGACGAATCCATTGTGAACGGAATGACATAGGTGAACCGCGATCCTTCTCCGACCGACGAATGCACCCGTAATTGCCCCCCTAAATTCTTGACAACCCGCGCATTGATAGCAAGGCCAAGACCCAGCGAGCCATGCCGCGATGGCTGCCGAAGCGCAGCCTCCGTCTCGTTTTCCACGCCGGCAGACTCCCCAGCCAAGACCGTCTCGACCTCTTCGAACTCGCGAAAGATAGCCTCCAGCTTCTCCTTAGGAATCCCCGTGCCCGTGTCCGAGATGACAATCTCCGCCTCCATGTCACAGTTCCCACACGAGGTCGTCATCTCAGACCCCGTCCGCTTCGTCATGGCCACAGTGATCTGCCCTTCCTTGGTGTGACTGACAGCATTGGTTACACTGTTCACCACAATTTGCCGCACCTTGTTCTTGTCGCCCAAGACCATGCAGTGTTCCGGATCCATCTCCAGCGAGAAATTTATCATCCTCCTCTTCGCCTCAGATTCATGCATCTCAACCGCCTCCCGCAACGCGGTGCCCAGATCGAAGGGTTCCTGAAGGTACAGACGTCGGCCTTCTTCTTGCCGTGTGAGGTCGAGGAGGTCGTTGATGACGAACAGGAGCGACTTGGAGGCGAGATGCGACTTGCTGAGGTTGTCGCGGGTATCAGTATCCAGAGGGCCGTCGAGGGCCAACTCCAGATAATTGATAATATGATTCAGCGGGGTCCGCACCTCATGGCTCGCATTCGAAAGCAGGAGCTTGTTCATCTGGTTGTGCTGGATCGCTTGCTCGCGTTGTCGCCACACCGAGATGAATTTTCCGTAGACCAAGCATAGCACCGATGCCGTCTCCAGCTCCTCATCCTTCCAGCCGCGACACGTTCCCTCGACCGTTTCGGACCATTTCTTGAACGACTTCCTCGGATCGAGAATCGCACTGCCCTCCTTGCCTTCTTTAAAGGGCTTCCCTGCCCAATTTATCTGCCGTAATTGCGCTTTTCGGAGGAAGGCAATGAAGTCGCCACCCGAAGGAGTTAACGGCACCACCAGCAGACCAGCAATCGTCTTGAGTGTCGTCGGAATAATCATATCGGGGAAGTCCTTCAGCATCTCGTTCGATGTCACAACAGTGTCGAACCGCTTCATCCGCAAGTATTCAGTGATGGCCAGGACCTCCTGGCTAGCGTCCAGAGGTCCCAGGATTTTCGCCTCTGCAAACCAATTTACCAATCAGTTTTCGGTGAGTGTTTTCAATGACAAGAAGAAAGAGCCCAAAAGAGTACTCACCCACGCCAATAGCGATGATGCCAAAGTCCGCATCGAACAACGTCAACAAATCCTCCGCGTTTGAAATAATGTAGCCACTCGGATTCTTGTCCGTCGGTAACGTGTTGATAAGCTTCCGCGCCGAAAGTCGACGCGTGTAACTCAGCCGCTCAATGTTCCTCGACACCGAATCGCCAATCAGACGCGACAGCTGACGAATGGGGAAGCTGACGCGCTTGCCGCGGTCGCCGTACGTGTGCAGAGCAATGAGTCCCCAGAGCTGGTCGAATGCTATGATACTAATGCTCATGCTCGCCCGCACACCCATGTTCTCGAGGTACTTGATGTGGATCGGACTCATGGCGCGCAAGTAGCAGTGCGTCATATCAACCGGTTTCGCCAGGTCGCTCGTGTCCCGACATACCATCCGCGACGTGGTCTGCGCTCGATCGTAGAGTAATCTGACCTTGTTCACCTTGTACATCGCTCGTGCTTGTGCGGGAATGTCGGACGCGGGGAAATGCAAGCCTCGATACAAATCGTGCGTGTCGGCCCAGTTCACAAGCTCGCACACGACCTGCCCGTTCCAGTGCTCGTCGAATTGGTAGATCATGACTCGGCTGAAAGCTGAGCAAAAAGGCAAAAGATCAAAGGAAGGAGCGCGCGGCGTCCATGAGAAGTCAGGTCCGCTGGGCTCCAAGGCAACTGAAAAAGTCCACGACGGGAAATTGAGAACAACAACACTCACTCGTAATCTCCCGCACAATGCTGACAGCAACCTTCAAGAAGCTCTGCAAGTCCGACTGCGCAGCAAGCTGCTCGTTCGCCTGACTCAGGATCCCGAACATGTCCAAAGAAACATCACCATCGGAATCCCCTGTCTGCCCACCACTCGCACCAATCCCAGGCCCTCCCGCACCAGGTCGTCTTCTCCTAACACCTGGTGCTGTCCTGTGTTTGGAGAGTCGCATCCTCGCGAGTGCTTTGAGAGGTTTCGATGTGCTTTGGGTCGCCTCGACCACGTCTTCGTCAGCGGGCAGATATGGTTGACCTTCGAGACCACCCCGGGAAGCATGTAGCATAGGTGTCATTTGACCAGGCCCAGGCTGGGCCGTCCGGTCCGAATCTGCAGTCGCCGCCTCACTGGGCACCGATGACATTGGCTCCGTACCAGCACTGTCCCGCCGCAAGGTGTCCACCCTACCATCGGGCCGTCCTTTCACTGTAGCAACATCTCCTCTTTCCGAGATCACCTCCTCCGCAAGTGCGATCTGTCCCTGCCCAATTTTCTGGCCAGGTGGATCGCGCGGGTTGATCACGTCGTTGATCAACTCGAACTCGAGGACGATCAGCGACGGCTCGCCGTCAGTGCTCAGACCGTCTGGTCTGTGTGCGGCACACCACACATCCCAGTGTTTTCGCGCTCTTGCTTTGCCTGTACCGGGGCCTGGCTGTCCCCATCCGTGCAGTCTGAAAACGGTCGGCCCCGTCTCGTTCAGCTCTTCAGGCGTCTCATTCAATGCCTCGATGTTGTCCCAGAGAACGTCGGCCTGGTCCTCGTCCATACAGTCCAGGAAAGAGGGCAGAGAGAAGAGGTATGCTGGCGTCAAAGAAAGAATCTCACTTGTGTTCTGTAGCGAGCGCGAAGATGAAAAGAATCAGCAACGGCTTCGGTCAAGAAGACGACGCATGCATGCGGAAAAAAATACTGACCTCTGAGCACTGCCGTACGACTAAAGCGCCTTCCTCGTCTTCCCGTAACACCAACATACAGCCGAAGGACTGAATGGCGCCTGGAATATGGATTGGCTGCGTGGGATCAAAAAACGGGAGAAGTCAGCAAATGCGCCAAATCTCAAGCTTGACCGGGCCAAGGAGCGGATGTATGCGGCTTGGTGACCTTGGGAGCAGGAGCCCGACGCGCACCCACCAGGGATGCGCGTCGCCATCAAGAGAAGGAATGCGCGCTGAATGCAGCCCAAGAAGAACCGATCACTCACCTCATCTTCGCACTTCATCAACTCGCCATCCCGACCTGTCAAGATCATGTGTCCCTCGTCGGTCTGTACATGCGTAAAGCGCATCGTTGTCTGCCCCTCCCACGAATGATCGTCCTCATTCGCGAATCCGCCCCCTTCGCTGGCTGGTGTGCCCGGCTGGGCTGCGGGCGCCGTGTTGTCAACGTTGACAATTGTTTGCCCCTGTTTACTCCCGCTACCACTGCCGCTGCCACTGCCATTCTCCCTGGCATTGGCAGCTTCTTGACTAAGTCTGCTCGACTTGTTCACGCGACTTAAGCCAGATATGACGCTACTGTGTTGGTGCTGGTGTTGCTGCTGCTGTTGTGTTTGTTCTTGCTGTTGCTTCTGCATCTGTTCTTGCTGCTGTGTCAGATGGGTTGACTGCTGAGGTGAACGGCCTGCACAGGAAAAGGTGCTGGATGCGGAGCTCATGCGGCTGCGAGCGTCATTGGAGACACCACTCTGGGAGAGGGAACGCTCGAAGCCTGCCTGCGATGTTGAGGGGGGACTGCCACCAAGCTGATGGCTGTAGTACTGTAGTTGGAAAGCTTGTGATGACGGAGAGCGGGAATCCAGACTCGTGGCAGAGCTGATGCCAATATCAGAAGGGGAAGGCAGAGCCATCGACATTCCACGACTGTGTCCTCCGGCCCCCGTCGAGTCCAAAGACTTGTTGGAGAAGGACCCTGAATCAGAAGTGGCCGCTGGACGAATTTTGACCGCGGAGCGGATGGGATAGATGAACGGACTTCCAGAGAAGGATGCTTGTGTTGGTATTGGTGGACAGTATGAACTGCTTGAAGCCCTGAAGTGCTGGGGCCGTGCTTCTCTTTGATTAATGAAGTCCTCTGCGGTCGGCACGTAGTTGGCCGGAGGCGTAACGCTATCTGGTCTGTCGATGGCTTCGGGTATGCCGCCCTGGTCGAGAGTGATCTCCATGGTATCATCTTGATCGCTCATCGTGACGTCGGCCATGGCCGGATCGGTGCTCCCACTTGGAGGAGATGACATGGGCCACGACTTTTTTTGGGGGGGAAGGGGGTGAAAGAGGAGAGAGGAGAGAGGGGCGGTTGTGTCAAGGGAGGGGGGCCTTGTTTGCTCAAGGGAATCAGTTGTGAACTTGACTTGATTGCCGTACTTGAGAGTGGCGGCGCGGGCGGACGAGAAGGAGGGAGTCGGTCGCTGCTGCTGATGCTGCTTGTTGCAGTGCTATGACAGAGAGGCGAGGGGATGGCTAGTCCCGAGATTGCCTTCGTTCGGGCGCGGGCGACTTGGTCCGAATTTGAGGAGATGTGCGTGTTCGTAGCTGAAGTTAGACAGCGAGGACGAGGCAGGCGCGAGTGGGTGTCCGGAGGAGGGGCAAGAAGGGTGGGTCGTACACGAAGGTCGTACACGAGGGCGGGGGGAGCGTCGATCGATTCGGGTCGCCTGACTGCGCGATGGACAGCGTGTGTAGTAGTAAAATTTGGCGAGATTAAAGGGGACGCAGGCGATCGGTCGCGGGCTTAGTAGTGTAAAAGGTCTTGCTTGCCTGCCTCCTGGTCTGCTGCTGATCTTGAGGTCGCAGAACAGTGACTCTGTAGGCCTGCTTGGGGCTTTGGCGAGTTAGGATGCCGCCGCTTGGGAGGTAGCCGCGAGAAAGAGATCGAGAGCGGAGAACTTGAGGAGAGGATGGAAGGTGAAGGTGAAGGAGTGTTGCTTGCTGGTTGCTGATGCCCGACCTGACCCAGCCGCTTGATTGGTTAGTGTGGATGTGTGGATTTGTGGAAGCTGGAGAAGCAAGGGATTTTTGCACTACTCGCCCGCCAATAGCACAGGCACCGAGATAGAGCTGCTGCAGTAGTAAGAGACACACCAATCCCACTCAGTTGGTGACGCGTTCTGCGAGTTACTGGGGAGGTGACTGAGTCGAACAAGCAGATGGTGGATGGAGTTCGTTTTGTTTAAAAGCAGAGTCTTCAAAGAAACCCAGGAGAGTGACCTTGGCACATCCCGATCATCTGCAATAAGCTGCAAGGATTAGAAGCGTTATTATTTCACCCAGCATCAATCAATTATTGTTGCTTGTGGAAGGTCTCGACTCTCGACCCTAAACCTTACTGAGGTTACGTTTGATCGCGACCACCCCGTCCAGCACGTCAATCGTCAATCGTCAAGTGCGCTGGAGTTGCGGATCTCTCCAAAGGGCAAAGGGCCCAAGCAGCTGGAATAGCTGGTTCGTTTGGTCGCATGTTCTTTGATCTTTCCCGCCGATTCGAGTGGAAGCGCTCTCCTAAGCTGGACCCTGCTTCGCTCCTCGCTTGTACCGGTGCGCAAATTCAGGCATTTGTCTTGCAAGTCTCCGCTCTCCATGCTCCATGCTCCATGACCTGAGCGTGACCCGGCAGCGCGCAGTCCCACGTGGGGAGCGCTCACTCACATGCTAGCTCACGCGCTCACGCCTCACGACATACTTGAAACTGAGAACTCAACCCGACCCGCTCAAGCACGACGCACTCACGTACATACATAGCTGACTGCTGATGGATCGCGCCGGCTGCGTCCGTGGAGGTGGAGATGCTTGATGCTTGGTGGCCCGCTCCGCCTGTTGCCTGATGAGAAATCTCTTCGAGGTCTGTTGTAGTCTCATGAGCCGGCGCGATCAAACCAAACACTAAACAGGCTGGGTGAATTGATTGACCTGTATGAAACTTAGTGAGACTCTTACATCTTACACAGCAGCAGGGCTTCAGTTTCATCTCACACAGTCAAATGTCAAATGTCAAAGGCCGTCGGCGTGGCTTGTTCGCTGTTGCGGCCGCCGCCCTCATGTCAAGTAGTCTTCCGCGTGGAAGCTTTTCCCGGTGCCGTGTGTCGTTTCACAAGTAAGGAAGAAACCCAGTCTGTCACATTCATTTCACATCTCGCTCGGCGCTTCCATGTTTCCAGAGCAGACTCCGGACGATGACCGTGCCTGTTTCCAATTCCATGCCATGGAGCCATCTCCCGATCTCCCTTTGTTCACTTTTTCGCTCAGAACCATGCATCCAGTAGTGGTTCCGGGGTGCATCTGGAAGAGTAGTAGTGAGATGCAAGAGCCAGAAAGTTCATCGACCCCCCCCCCCCCCCCCCCCCCCAGAGGGAGATGGTACCGATCTCTCCCGGATAATACTGACTATAAACGCTCATGGCGCTCATATTAGATGTCGGCATCAACGTTAACAACGAATCCAGAATCCAGAGCTGGTGTAAAGTCTTGCAGGCTTCAGGACAACAAGGGAGAGGAATAATTGGTCTCATCAACACCATCTGTACAAGAAGCTTACCTCTGCATTATCTTGTCGCGCAGACAAAGTCCAGACCGCCTCGATTTCGAGCGCCTCCAGCGAATCTCCATGCCGCTGCCTCGACCTTACTAGCTTCAGCGCTTCAGCTTGGGGTTCCCTTGGCTTGGCGGGATGGTGAATTGGAAGATGGAAGTCGATCAACACCATGTCGCGAAGTACCACCGGCTATTTTACTCGGCCGAGAATCCCCACACCCCGCTCGAGCCCCCACAGGCCACAGCCCCACCCCACCTCTCCCCATTTCTCATCTCCTCCCAACAACTTTTCTTTACTCAGAGCATCATTCGGCATTCGCTCATCGGTCATCTCAGCAGGAGCCGCAAGTATGTAGTGAAGCAGGCAGGAGCGAAGAGATGGGAGCGGGACCTACCTACCTGGGGGGGCGCGGCCGCGGCTGTGCCTGCTTGACACGTCGCCTCCCGTTTCCCAGACAGATGACGGCGCGGAGCGAGCGATAGAGAGATGGAGGCGTTCTGTTTGCACTTTGCAAGAACCTCCGCGCAGCATTCAGCTGGCTAAGCTCGGCCCATCATCTTACCTTTCTATCTTCCCTTGCTCGGGCCTTGGCTGTACGCATGCATGTGTGCCTGAGAAGGTTCTCTGAGGAAGCGTATATATAAAGGCTAGATACCGAGCCTTCATCATCAAACCTTTCCCCCATTATACCTTCCTACTTCCTCACATTCACACACCGGACTCATTCATCTTACAGCAACTTATACCAGCATGCGCAGCCAAATCTTCCGCCCCTTCAACCTCGTAGCAGGGTAAGTGAATATGCCCGCTAGCAATCGTCCTGCCCTCACGCATGCTTATGGTCCCGTCTGTCCACTTCTCAAACAGCGCCGCCCTCGCCGGTGCCACCTTCACCGTCCTGACCTCGCGACGTGCCTCCGCCATTGCTCTCAACCAAGAAGCACGCGGGTACTGCCCTACGCCCGAACGAAGCGGCGGAGGAATCTAAAGAGCGTGCCGACTTTGATCCGGAAGGTCTCCTCCTCCTTTTCAAAGGTCCTCTCAAACGACTGATCAAGGGCGAATCGCGAACCTAGAATCGAAACAACTATGTATCTCTGCACATATCGTCACACCACCACCACCACCAACAACAACTGTATACTATCAGCTTCGGGTACCTCTATCACCCCACCCCACCACCCAATTCGAATCGGTCAGCAAACTCGCGATGCCGATGCTCTTTCGCCAGCGCATCACCTCTCCACCGCTTTTTCGCCATTCGACTACTATAGTCCCCGCCCACTTTCTCTGTACATACACAGCTCGGCCCAAGGAATACTACTCCCAACGCTTCTTCTCTCCTTTGATGAAACGGGCAAGGATGTGGTGATGCGAACCGATATGATGTTCGTCATTTTCAAAGCTAAGTCCATGTCAAAGAAAGAAGAAATATTCGAAACGAAGGAGGGGGGGGGGGGGGGGGGGGGAAAA
>RDSH01000299.1:0-21555 GCA_009428295.1 Tilletia walkeri
GCCGTCGTAGGCGTCCACATCTTGCACAGCACCGAGGATGCTGTTCTTCGCTGCCACCGAGATAGCAATGTCGCCCTCCATGAAGCGTTTACGGGCGTTCTTCCCCTCGAGGACTCTGCGAACGCGGGGTGAGTCGTCACCATCATCTTCGATCGTGATCACCTCTGACTCGGGAGGACGGTTGCTGTTCTGTCTTGCGGGGGTGACGATCTTGGCCGCAGAGGCATGTTGTTGCCGCTCTGCTCGCGTAGGTGGCGCTGGAGGATGCCGAGATGCAGCCTTGGACGAACTGTCTTTAGAAGACTTGGAAGCACTTCCTTTAGGTTTCTTGGGGGCTGGTTGTCGTAAATCGCCGGAGACCGGGAGAGCGCTTCGTTGGGAGCCCAATGGCGCCTCCTCCGCTTCATCGGAGTCGCTGCTGGAGAGTTCGAGCCTTTTGGAAGGCGACGGTGTAAATCCGAGATTGCCTTGACGCTCCGAGCTAGGGCCTGGTCCGGATGTGCGGCGCGTGGCGCGGCTGCTTTCCTCCGCATCTTCTCCAACAGCGTATCCCGAAAGGCGACGGGATTGGGTAACTCCACGGGGAGACCTGCGCACAGATGGTGGTTCAGGATCGTTCCGAGGAATTTGTAGCCGTTGAGGTTGCCTGGAAGGAGGAGCCCGGAATGCAGACGGCGTCGAATGGGCTTGAGAGGCTTGAGATTGAGAGCTCATCTGCTGTGACTGGCTGGAGGAGAACTGTAGGTAGTCGCCGTACGTAGGCCGTTCTCGTACCGCTTTATAACGCTCTTGAGACTCTGGATACGAGAGAGATGGTGTTGAATTGAAAGCCTCCGCGCGGGTGTCTGGCTCGTCGAAAGCGTACGCGACCTGACGAAGCGAATCCGTCAAGGCTGGTGTGGCGTTGGGAATGGCGTCGATCGTTTCCCCGAATTCGAAGATGTTGTAGTTGTTGTCCCATCGGTATCGAGCAAGGGCGTCAACGCCATCCAGCTCCGCCTGCATGGCAGCGCGAATCGCAGCTTCATCCATGACTGCTACGGATTCGGTCATGTTGAGCAGGGAATGTGCGCTTGACGACGACGACGGGCGAGACGAAGGCAGGGATTATACGCTTGATGCCGACGACGGGCGAGACGCAAGCGAACAGTGGGACCTGCATGATCGGGAGAGAGAGGCAGACCGCAGAAGTAGCATCAGTACAGATCTGATCTGGGTAGGAGGATACAATGACGTTCGTCATTCACTCACGGAAAGAGACTGAGGGCTGACGGTGAATGAGGTGCTGAGAACTGAGAAGGCTGCCAGCTGCACGTAAAAGAACCGACGACAGCAAGTCACGAAGATGGCGAATGGCGGCGAAGGATGAGTTCTGGGAGAGAGAGAAACCCAAAGAGCAAGGTAAGGAACGGGCGTCAGTAGTCGGTACTACTATGACGAGCGTCTGAGATGCAAGCATATACTCACGGGCAAGTGGGACGTTCTTGGCAGCGCGATGGGCGCAACTGGTACGGAAAGCTGTACGCGAGGTGGAAAGCGATGAGATCGGCGAGAGGGTAGGACTGAATGACTGGATGAGTGTGATCGTGTGGATTGAACGTTGAGCAGCAGAACCTATATAGGATGCTTGGATGCGTGAAGGCGGAAGTAGATGGACAGAACGAGAGAGATGAATGGGGTGAAAAGGGCAGGAGTCAGGAGATGAGGTGAAAACGAAGAGAAGAGCACGCTGCGTCGCACAATATAAACTGACGCGTCGAGACTCGAGACGCACGCGTCTCGACGCGTCAAAGATATGCTTACATAACCGCCGAAGCGGGCCGTCACACCAATAGACTACCGCTCCAGCTCCGGAACACCGTCACTCTCATTTAACCCATCATCTACTAAAATAAAAGGACATCTAACAGGTGGTACAGGCTTTTGCTGCCAGCAAGGATCAAAATAAGAGCTCCGATTGCGATTTTCAGCCTTTTTTCAAAATATGACCCGATATGACCCGAAATTAGAGTCATATGACCTATAATAGGAGTCATATCATATGACCGACCTCGGATCCAAAACCAAATAGGAGTCATGTCATATGACCAGACCCCCAAAATAAGGGTCATATGACCTATGAAAAGCACTGGACACTACTCCGATGGGAGGCCAGGCGGCGATGAAAATTTTGCGGGCACGTGACAACTGTGAACTGACAACTGTGCTAGAATTGGGCGAGACTAGTCACTAGACCAGCAGAAAAATGGTCAAAATCTGGGATTCTTGCTGCTTGCCTTTCGCCTGAAAAATGGAGAAACTCTAAGTATCGCCATTTCTCAGCCATTTCCTTTCTTACTGAGGGTTATGCCTCTGACTCCGCCTCCAACACAGGCACACAGCCCACAGGGCCAGGCGAGGGTGGTTTTTTTGCACGTGGCAAAAATCACGTTGAAAACGATTAAAGAATGCAATATGCAATAATGCAATTGAAATAAAAAAAAAATGAAATAAAAAAAAAAAAAAAAAAAAACAGATATAGATTTCCTATTTCCTTTGTTACTACTATGTTACTGACGCGTACGGAAAGAGAGAAAGGAAGAACCACGTGGTCTACTCATCAACACCCTTGTCCAACCCAGGTGCTGCTGCCAGCTAGCATAGGTGGGCGCTTAGCAGTAGGCAGTGTGTGCACCTGAGTATCACAAGTAGATGTTTGAGGTTGGGTGTTTTGTGGTGGGCATCAAGTAGCAGCTTGGAAGGCGGGTTTAGACGCCGGCGTCCTTCTCGACCCTTCTGGCTTTGGCTGAGCTTGGGCCTCTTTTATCGGAGTGTGTATGTGGGTTGCGGGGAAGAACAAAGGGAGGAGGTGGATGGGAGGAGGTTGATGAGATATGAGATCCGACAAGGCAGGACGTCGGGAGGCATCCGACCTGTACATTTTCCACCACCTTCCACCACTCTCGCCCTGATCAACAGCACCCTCGCTTCTCGTCGCCCGCGCACAAGCAGTCAGCGGCCGTCAGCCACCGTCCCACGAAGAAGGAACCATCGAGGACAGACGACAGCTGTCACTTCACCATGCTGCTACCGAACGATATCGAGGTGGTAATCCTCGACGATGGACTCAGGCCGATGAAGGAATGGGCCTTGGAAAACGTAGCTGCGGGAGAATGGAGAGCATGTGGGTCTTTCCCCTCTTGCTCCCAGGCAGTCCTCATCCTGTACAATGCTGACCAGCTCTGTTTTTGTCACAGACATTGCTGCTACACCCGGCACGTCCTTCGCCATCAGCCTTACGGTCAAGGAAGATGTGAAGGAGGATCTTACTGCTGATTTGTGGATGAATGGAGGGCAGAAGAAGCTACACACGGTCAAGTTTCCCGGTGGAAATCCTCGGCAAAACATTGTTAGAGGGATCGAGAGCGAGACGATGCTCCATCCATTCGTGAGTACAGAGGAGGACTCGAAATGTCACAGATAATACTGACATGCGCACTTTTTCTCTCATGTCCGGCGCTCAGGTGTTCAACAAGCTCAGTACGACAGGTGCGCAGCGCGACCTATAGGGAAGGGAGACCGGCTGCCATCTTTCAAGCGCTGATCAGACAGTCTTTCTTCTCTCCCTCCCCTTCCTTCACCAGATGATATTGCAGACGCCTGCGAGGATCAGGATGTTCTGGGTTCAATGGGCGAGATCTGCATCACTACATGTCCATACACAACGAGGGAAAGAACGGATCGACGGAGAGGCAGCGACGGACCGGACCGACAACCGACCCTTCCAAACTCTGGGGTGAAGTTCTACGAGTAAGTCTTTGATTTCCCTGCGCTTCTCCGCTTTGAATCTGGTGATTTGATCTTCGTATCCGTTTCTTCTCCGGTATCATACAGGAAAAACAAGAAGCTGCTGACCCAGAACGTCTGCGTGGGGTATGTGTATTTCCGAACCAAGACAAGCATTCTAGCATGTACTGACCGCTTCTCCGTCCTCGTCTTTAATCATTGAAAGATTTGGAACTGCTGAGCAGCTGGGACTTCGAGGCAGGGGCAAACGCGGCTATCCTCCCTGCATTTATATCAGGAAAGACCCCGTCTACAAGATCCGCTTTCTGGCACGGACGGAGTATGCGTTGGAACGAGCTGGTATCATTGAGGATGCTGATGATGGGGTGGAAGGTGCGGAGAGCAATGGTGATCGAAGTCGGGCCAAAGCGGAGTCGTCGTCAGCTGGATCCAGACCTTTTGCATCCGGATCTGGATCTGGATCTGGGTCAGGCTCGGGTTCGGGCTCATCATCGCCGCCATCGTTGGAAGGGAGGGGTACAGTCATAATGGGAAGGTCGGCGCCTGCTTCATTTTCGAGCTCCTCCGCAACGCTCGTTGATGTGGACGCGAAACGGAATGTGAGTGGAATCTACTATTGGCTGTCCCTTCTGAACCTCAGTATTCTCAAGATCAGAGTCGACCGCTTACCCCTTTCGACGCAACACAGAATTTCGAACGGCGAAGAAGAGAGCGCTCCAACTCACTGGAGTTCGAGGTGGTCGATGTCAAGCGCGAGAAACGGCATAGACGCATATTTGCCGGCCCTGGTCGTTCGGTCGAAGAGCCGCTTGAAATCCCCGACAACAGCGACGATGAATGTCCGGACTTCTTCTGAAGGTCATGCACCATCGCATATCGGCGAAGTGATGGTTGTCGGACGGGTGGATATGTGATCCGGATCGACGCCGCCATTCGACCTCGATCTAACAGCCCTCGACGATGACAACTAAAACGAGATCTATGCATGAAAGCGTACTCGAATCCATGGCCGCCTCCATCTTCGACTTTCTTTCCACCAGGCACCACGGCGATCGACAACATCGTGCTACGCGAGCATCTTCTCTTCCCACGTCAACGAAGCAAGGTCCGAATACCATCAGTCAGCACGTTGCGTTGCAAATTCGGTCGACGCTGGACGTCCCATTCTCGGTGCCTTCCATCGATTCCCAAATTTCCAAAACGGTGTACAACCTCATTCTCTCATCCGTCATCGTCACTTATTTCTCAGAGGCCAACGAAGTATGTACGAACATGGTCCAAAGAAGCGGAGGTCGGCGCACCCAAGTCTCGTCTTCTGTAGGCAGGAAGAGAGCGATTCACGAATCGATTGCAGCCAGTTGTGAGTTGCCGGATGCATGAGACGATGAGACTAAGTTGGCGATAAGATAACGAGCAAAAATAAGCTTTTTTGAGATCGGCGATCGGCAATCTGCTCGGTTCCTCGACACTGGGCGCCCGGGACTGAGGTCGAGTCAGGCCCATCTATTGAGCTGAGAGGAGAAAAGGAGAACAAACGCAGCATCGACCGTCTTGGAGCTCCCCCTCTACGCGCGTCTGTGAAGATTCTCATCCCCTTTCATTTGCCAGGGCCGAGACTGACTGAGGGTCGCCCCGGCGGTTGGTTTGCAATTTGGAACACCTCCGCCAATCAGTTGGACCCCATCGTCGCAATTCGCAACCCATTTTGATTTCTTCGCAACGATAAGCAGCCTTCCATCATCATCAGCGGCGCAAGTCATCTCCCATCACTCGGAATCAGTAGTGCGGCCAAAACGCGTCTCAGTCTGCGACGGTCAGCGCGTGGACAACATCAATCAGGGCGGGGCTCATTCACAACCCAACCGCCTTAAGCTCTCCTCCCCTCTGCCCACGGCATCTCCACTGGCGCCCATCGCCCATAACCCACAACCCGGAACCCATGCAACCATAAAGAGCTGCTCTTCCTGTCCTCCGCACCGCATACACTTGAAGAGATTCATCCCCCCATCTCTCACACCGTCTTCATCGGCTTATCGCTCGCGGTTTTTCGATTTCTCCCACGGCTGAGCTTCGGCGTTCTCTTCTGCAAATCTCGCCAGCAAGAGACATCCCACCAGCGACAACGATGAGCGCAAACGGATCACGGTCAAGGATTCAAGGCCTTATCCTGGAGGTGCTGAATGCGCATCCATCGGCCAGGGACAGCAAGGCCTATCTTCAATCATTCGGCATTTCCACACCTCCGATTCCTTCTGCCAGCAACACACAACAGCAGCAGCAGCAACAATCACTCCAAAGCCAGCCTCCCTCACCTATTCCTATCGGCGGTAACACCTCGCCTGCCTTTCATTTCACTCAACATACCGCCCTCGTCAAAGTACAGGGTCCCTTCTCGGACCGGCAACTGGGCAGTATCGCCGATGGACTCGTCTACCTCAAACGACTCGGTCTGATGTCAATCCTCGTGCTCGACTCGGAGCGATGGCCGACTGCAGCTGCGCGCTTCAACCAGCAAGGTCAGCTTCTCGTCCCGCGCGCATTCATGAACCCCGACACGGCTAGTGCTGCGGCAGCTGCCTCGGGCGATCCCAGGAGCGCTCAAGCGGTCGCGATGGCTGCGGCTGCTATGTCCGGCGGGTCGTTGGGTGCTTCGCGCACCCCGGCTGCGCTTGTAGGTAAAGCGCAGGAAGGGCTGCGCAGGCGTATGGTTCATCAGGTGCTGAGGCTCTCGAGTTTGCTCGAGGCGCGAGGCGCGCCTTCTATGCCCTTGACACAGCCTTCGTTTCGGATAGACCCGGACGAGGTGGCTCAGCTCCATTCGCGGATCCCCGCTCCTGCTCCTGCTCGCGCTCGGCAGAATAATGGCCCTTCTTCATCCTCTGCCCATGCCTCATCAAGCGCGGCGTCTAACCAGGTCTCGGCAAATCGGTCGCGCTCGCCCTTCATGGGCACTCCGCGAAATCCAGACGAACTCTCAATATATCAAACCCCATTGCACAATCGCGTACCGCTCGTTTCTTCCGACGGTCTCGCTGCGATCCGCACCGCATTACTGAATGATCAGCTACCTGTGCTCGCTCCCATCGCGTTCTACGAGGATCCGCACGATCAGGGATCTGAACGCGCGTTGGCTGTCAGCACGGATGATGCGCTGGTTGCGCTGGCCAGGGAGATGAGCGATGCGGCTATTCAGGCAGCTCAGAAGAGGAAACAGCTTTCGAGTGCGGCCTTGAGGCAGGGCGAGGAGGGGGAGGCTGAGGCTATTGTGTCAGGAGCTCTGACTGAGCAGGATGATTTGGATCTCATGCCATTGAGACTTATGGTTATGTGAGCCTGGGCTTCGTTCTAACGCGCTTTTTCGCAAATAGGATTCTGACGCGTCTTTTTTTTGGCTCCTTGATTGCAGCAATCGCGAAGGCGGCATTCCATCTCATGCCAGAGGAGGTAGCCCACATCTTTCGATCAACCTGGCCTCCGAATACTCGCAGATTCACCGGACATTCATCTGGAACCGATCGCATTCATCCGCCCTCCGAAACCTCCGCACCGTGAAAGACTGTCTCGCATACATGCCCCACCCTACCTCCAGCGGCGTTGTAGTCTCGCACCGCTCTCCCAAGAGTCTGATTGCGAATCTGATCACGAACAAAGCTGCGCATTCGCCAAGTCTTCCACACAGCCTACTCGAGGGCCGGAACGATGTCCGCCACACTCCTACGATTGTGCGGTGGGGCTTGCCCGTCCGGGTACTGGAGCGAATCGAGGATGTGGAATTGGACAAGCTGGGCGACTTGTTGGAAGTGAGCTTTGGGAAGAAGCTGGATCGGGTGAACTACTTCGAGCGGTTGAGAAGACACCTTGATTTCGTGATTGTGGCTGGGGATTATCAGGGAGCTGCGATCGTGACGAAGGAGTGGGCGCCTGGGGAGGAGGAGCAGGCCGAGGCGTTGAAGGCGGAACTAGCAAGGCAGGAGGGGACGGGGATGGGAACGGCATTGCTTCCCGATGAGGCGGTCGACGTGAGGGCTGCATCGGAATGGATGGACGCTGCAGCTGCCGCCCCTCCTGTGCCGCTCGAACCGATTGCGTACCTGGACAAGTTCGCGGTCTTGCCTTCCCTGCGCGGGAGTGGTGTGGTCGATTTCCTGTGGGGAGCCTTACGGGACGAGGTACACGGGTTGGGTCTGCTCGATGCGCTCAATGAGAACGGTGGGGAGGGTGGGTTTGGGCCCGGTCGGGATCTGGTCTGGAAGAGTCGCGGGGAGAATACGGTGAATCGGTGGTACTTTGAGCGGAGTAATGGGTTTGTTCGGATTCCGGGTGGTGGTGGTGGGGCGGCTTTGACGCCTGCGAAGAAGGATGGGAACGATCTAAAATCAGAGGAAGAGCGGCCGCCTTGGGTGATGTTCTGGTGCGACGCTGAGGAACGACTTGCGAACATGAGCGGGGAGAAGAGGTTGGGCGCCGAGGCGACGTATGAGGATGTGTTGGACATGGCTGTGGAGAGGGAGAAGAGACGGCTAGAGGATGAGGAAGAGGAGGAGATGGAGCGGCATCAAGATGGGGAGGAGAGGATGATGAGAAGGATGTGGGGTGAGGAGGTTGGTCTTGAAGATGGGCGGCATTCTTCGTCGTCGTCGCACGCGTCGGACCGCAATGGCACGTTCGAGGGCGATCGTCAGCGGTCGATGGGCGGTGGGGCTTACGGTGGCTTGTCGAACTCATCCTCGGACTCTGGACGATCATCGAGCGCCTCCGACTCGTTCTCGTTCTTGGCTTCCTCGTCATCGACATCGAGAACAATATCGTCCCAATCTTCAGCCTCAAGTTCGGCGGAGACCAGCTCATCAGGAATGGGGACGGGGGGCTCGCTGGGCAATCTTTTCACGCGGCTGCCCCACATCGCTCCCGAGGAGCGCGGTAGGCTCGATCGGTGGGCGAGATGTATGGCGAGCATCCCGAGCGCGTGGATCTGATCCCAGGTCGCCTTCGCTCTCACACACATCATCAACGACCGCTTCGGGTTAGCTTCAAGATACGGCTCACGGGCGACGACAACACGGCCTGTCCACAACATTCGCTTTAGATATCCATAGATAGACGCCTGCTCAAAACAAATGCACGCATATCATTCATTCATTCACACCACGCCGTTTGGGAGTCGAGGTGGTCGGGTCGAGTAGGTACGGGGTGGATGAGCTTGACCCGGCCGAGAGAGAATTTTCTGCGTGATGATGTCGAAAGCGGGACGAACCGCGCCATTCCGCATCCGGGTCCAATTGAATTGCGACAGGGTTCCTCTGTCCTCATTTGAAGCGAGGCAAAGGGTTCTGTATGGCGAGTGGGCTGGCTGGGATCACATCATCCGTGGACTTTTGACTCTTCGCTTGCTGGGGAGTGGGCTTCGGTGTTTTGGAGTTCGAAGCTGGCTGGATCTCATCAGTTCAGAGGTGGTCTCTGCTTTCCATCATCAGGAGGACGTCCATCTGCAATCTTTTCAAGGCAGAAGCAAATACGCAAACGTCTACCTCTTTCCCATCTCACTTCGACCATGGATCCCTCCGACTTTCTCTTTGGGCTCAACCATCAGCTCTCGCCCGACAGCAACGGACGGCGGGCCCCTTCAGCCGCAGACACCCCCACCGCCCTCCACAACGGCCTCGACGTCGTCTTCACCAACGAGCTCCAACACACAGGCGGAGGCGGACAAGGGCCAACTGCCGACGACGAGTTGATGAGAGCCGGCGTTCCCAACTTGGCCGAACAGCTCGCTCTCTGGACGAACGCAAACTTCAGCTTCGACGGCCCCACAGGCCACGCTCTACTTGGCGAAGAGGAAGAGAAGGACAAGGACAAGGACGAGGCGGACGCTGCGAAGGATAAAGGAGGGCCCAAATCATTTGGATTCAACAACCCAAATCACCGGCTTGAGGAGGCTTCTGGTCGGCCTCTGGGTGGACCTGCTCAGCCGCTCCCCGGTCCATCACGTCAGTACGCCGGCGCAGGCGGCTCAGGCAGTAACAACGCGTCTGGCAGCGGGAATCTCGACTCCAACCGCGGCAGCAACAGCCATAATAACAACAACTCTCACCAAAGCCTGGGTTCGGCAAACGGCTCTCGACCAAGCCCAGCTCAGACTATCCCAACGCCCTCAACACCTCACATCGCTCAACAGGGTGGGCAGCAAGGCTTGGCCTCAGCGGCCACGTCGATGGCTCCTCCGAGCAGCGCGCCAGGGGGCTTTGCCGGCCTGGGCTTTGGGGGCCTGGCTGGTTTGGGGGGACCCGTGCCTCAGACTCCGAGCTCGGCTGCTCTCGGATCCTTGCCCTTCCTTTTCAACACCGATCCGGCCGCGGCTGCGCGACTGGGAGCTGGTCAAGCTGGGTTGGGTACATCCCCGCCTGCTTTAGATATGACATCCATCTTGGCGCTTCAGCATCTGTTGGCGAGCAATCCTCTTGCACTTGCTCAGTTGAGCTCAAGTCTGGCGAGTATCAATCCGCTCCTGGCGCAAATGCAGCTAGCTCAGGCTCAGCAACAACAACAACAACAACAACAGCAGCAGCAGCAACAACAGCAACAACAACAGCAGCAACAGCAACAGCAGCAACAACAACAGCAGCAACAGCAACAACAACTGCAACAGCAGCAGCAACAACAACAACAGCAGCAACAGCAGCAGCAACAACAACAACATCAGCAACAACAAGAACAGCTGCAACAACAGCATCACCACGTTCGTCATCAGCAGCAATCACAGCACCCCCAGAACGCACACACAGCCGGTGGACCATCACCTCCGAACGGAGCCATTCTTCCCTTCGGAGCAACTTGGAACTTACCAGGACCAGGTGGTCCAGCCCCGCCAGCCCCGCCGGTAAATACAGTACCACAGCCTCAAGCTATGCCACCACCACCAACCGGAGGGGAGCACGGTCAAGGTCCCGGCGGCGGCGGCGGGAGTAACACGACTTCACCGCCCCCGCCCGCTTTCTGGCAACATCCCAGTCTTCAACCTGGTGCACGTTTCAGCTCATTCTCGGGCCCCAGTGGAGGTGGACCCGATGGACATTCTCATCATCCTGGTCCAGCGCCGACCCACATGGGTGGAATGGGACATGCCGGCAACAATGGCGGTGGAGGAGGAGGAGGTGGATCGATCCCTTTCTTCCCTGGTCCAGGTGACATGCAAGGCGCTGCGGCTCACATAAATGGGCTTGGAGCGGACTCGAATTTGGGCGATGACGAGGAGGATTATCCTCTTCCTCCCAAACGTAAACGCGGGTCGCGGCATCACGGGAATGGGTCGTCTGCGGCTGTAGCGTCTTCATCTGCGGCTGCGATGGCTGCTATGGCTGCTGCCAATGAGAGTGCGGCGAGTGCGACGGAGGGCTACGGTGGGTACTCGAATGCGGGTGACTCAGACTCGGCTGGACCTTCGGGGCGGGAGAGTGGCATGCAGTCTGGGCTGGAGAGGAAGAGGTCGTTGGATGTGCCGCCGCTTCAATTGATTGATACGGGCAATCCGGAGGCGGACGCGGAAGCGAATCGGGTGTTGATTGAGGAGGATAAGAGGAGACGCAACACGGCTGCAAGTGGTGAGTGCTTTCTCTTCTGACGCTCTTTCAAGACGTGCTGGTCATCTGATCGCTATCTAACCTCTAATTCGCATTTCCCTCTCCCCGTCAGCTCGCTTCCGTATCAAAAAGAAGCAAAGAGAGGCGGCGCTCGAGACGTCTGCAAAGGAGATGACAAGTCGGATCCGTGAACTCGAGCAGGAGAACAGCCGCCTGAGGACCGAGAATGGCTGGCTGAAGAGTCTGATCCAGGTACGGCCGAATGGAGGCGGTGGCGGAGATACAAATGGCGGTGGTGGTGGGGGAGCAGCCGTCGCAGGTCCGAGTGGGACATCTACCTCATCGTCTTCGTCGTCGTTGGCGACGCAGCATTTGTCCGGAGGCGGAGGGTCGAGTCGTGATGCTGCAGACATTGGGCCGCGTGATAGGCCGCACGGGGGGCCTTCTTCGTCGGCTGCTGCTTCTTCGGCTGCTGCCAATGGTGCTGCGCATCAAGGTCGGTATGGATCTGGGGGCGGTTCAGGGAAAGCCGGCGCGTCGGGCAGCGGAGCGAACGCGTCGCAAGGTCCTCGGCCGTCGAGATGAACGGACATCTTCCTTCGCCTTCAACCCTCGGCGGCACATCGCGAACCTTTTCGCAGAATTTCATGGCTGCGGAAAGTCTACACATAAGTGAACAAAAAAAGGTACCAAGGCCGGGTGGTTCGTTCTTCCTGGCTTTCCCTTCTCCGTCTATCTCTCTCGTGTACAAGTATGGTCGGTCGGTCGGCTTCTCTCCACGTCTTCTTACTACCCCGCCTGTCTAAAGCGTCGTGTCTCTTCGAATCCTTGCGGTACATACGATACCACAATGCAAATATCCTCGCCTCTGGACTTCCTACTTCCTGATGCTCGTAATCCCAGGACTCTCTTAGACCCGCTCCTCCTTGCTTCAGGCTTCAGGTTTTCGGAGACGCGTCGGCGGGCAAGATTAGCCATCCCTTCACCAGATGCCAGTGCAATGGGAAGGCTAACAAGTCTGTTCCTGGCCGCAGTGGGCGCGATCTAAGGCTCGGAAAAAAAGGTCAGGTTTACCCCCAGCTGGGGCCACCTCGCTTACCACCACTCGGAACAGATGAGCAAAGTCAAAGATGCTGTGGGGGGCCGGGTCGTCTGATACGTTCTTCCAGCAGCGAGAGAGAGAGGGAGAGAGAAAGGGACGGAGAGGCAGCCGACACTCGGCACAGGACCAGGGCGCGCGGAGATCTGCGATTGGGCTCTTTCCCAGGATCTGCATATAAGAGGAGCAAAGATCTCATCCTTTGTTTCCTCATCTTTAACCTCTCTCCCCTTCTTCCCCTTCTCTTCTTCTCCTTCTCCTTTCCCTCTCTCCACAGACATCTACCCTTTGAGCAGGTATTGCAGACCACCGACGATGTCGGATTCCAACGCAACCCCATCGCACGAGAAGGACTCTCTCGCTGAGGAAGGCGACCATCGCACCGATGAAATGGACAAGGCTCGCAGCGAACCTTCCGCCCTGGAAGGAGGGCGTTCTGTGGATCAAACTCGCGGCCACGAAGGCAAGAAAAGCTGGATTCGGGCCAAGTACGATTCGCCCACATTTCAAGTTTTCCTCGTTGGTGAGTGGTGCCATTCCGCCCCTGAGGCATTGAATGGACACTTGAGTCAATCATCTAGCATCAAGCAGCAATACTGAATCGACCCGGGTTGTTTCTTCGCGCCAGCTCTCGTCTGCTTCTTGACGCCTGGTCTTTATAACGCTCTTTCTGGCATCGGAGGTGAGTTCCAATGAGAAGAAAGCGAGGATCTGAGGATGAGGAAAAGGAAAAGGATACGAACCGATCGCTAATCAATCCATGATCTCCATTCTGGTACAAAGGCGGAGGTCAAGTGAACAACAACATTTCTGAGAATGTGAGCTACATGCGCACTACTCCTACGCAAGTCCTTCTTCTGGCGCTCTGACACATTCTCCTATTCACATTCAAAAAGGCGAGCATCGCACTCTACTCAACCTTTGCCACCGTCTCCTTCTTTGCCGGCTCCATCCACAATAAGCTCGGGACGCGTCTGACCCTATGGATCGGCTCCCTCGGATACGCCCTCTACGCCGCCTCCTTCCTGTCTTATAACCTCAACCAGAATGCCTCCTTTGTCGTTGCGGCGGGTGCTATCTTGGGTGTGTGCGCCAGTCTGCTCTGGTGTTCCCAAGGCGCAATCATGATGACCTACCCAACCGAGACTGAGAAGGGGAGGATGATCGCGATGTTCTGGGCTGTCTTTAGTGAGTTACTCCCATCTTTCTTCCTAAATCTCCTTCTGGCGCGTTCACTGAAACTCGCCTTCCCACCTCTTCCAGATCTCGGTGCGGTGATCGGTTCCGTTATCGAGCTGGGTTTGGCCCAGAACAACGAGGCGAACACGGTCAATAACGGCACATACGCAGCTTTCCTGGTCTTGATGACCATTGGCTCCTGTATCACATGGCTACTCAAGAAACCGTCAGATGTCGTTCGCAACGACGGGACGCGCGTTACAGTTCCACCGCAAGCGAGCTGGAAACATGAGATTCTAGGTAAGGACGGCTGGGGTTAAGGGGTATTGATGCTGAAGCTCAGTCAAAGACCCTCAACTTACACCCTTTTTCCTCCACTACAGGACTCTTCACGATTCTTCGCACGGATCCATGGATCATCCTCCTCTTCCCCATGTTCTTCGCTTCGAACTTCTTCGTGAGTGACCGTATAACCGAAAGAACATCCTTCCTACCAACAAATCATTAACATTTCAGGGATTACGCAGTACACATGGCAATTCAACAGCTTCAACGGCTCCCTGTTCACCCTCCGCACCCGCGCTCTCAACAGCATGCTATACTGGCTCGCTCAAATGGGTAGCGCTGTCCTTCTCGGACTCCTGCTCGACTCCACCCATCTATCCCGCAGGAAAAGAGCCTGGATTGGATGGGCTATTTGCTTTTGCCTCGTCTGGGCGGTCTGGGGTGGGAGTTATGCGAAGCAGCGCACATATACCCGCGAGAGTGTTCAGGATGCCAGCAGTGGGTTCGCTCGGTTGGATTACAGTCAGGGACGGTCATATGCCGGGTTGTGCATCTTGTACATCATGAGTGGAGTGGTAGATGCGGTATGGCAGTGCCTGGTATATGTGAGTATTGCTCCAGATTCAATTTGCAGAAGTGAAGTTTGGAGGGCCTTGCCTTCTGACCCATCAATTTACCAAAACCCCCACAGTACCTACTCGGCGCCGTATCCAACGATCTCGGAAAACTAGCAGCCCTCGCAGGATTCTACAAAGCCCTCCAATCAGCAGGCGCCGCATCAGCATTCGGGATCGACGTGAGCGGGAGGCCATACATGACCTTACTCGCCGTCACCTGGGCCTTGTGCGTCGCAGGCCTCCTCTTCGCCATGCCTGTCATTTGGCTCCGCATCGGGAATGTCACGAAGGAGGAGCGAACTGTCTTGGTTGGCGCGACCGACTCGAAGACAGATGAGGAGGATGGCGGGGAGCCGAACGATGAAAAGGTCATTCTCGGGCCGCCTCGACCTGTACTCTGAATGCGTATTCCGCGCCACGCATGCACCGATGTTCCCCTCCCAATCTCCAGCAACGACAACTTAGCAACTGTACTGTATTCTTTGTCCCAACACTGCGTATTAATCACACCTTTTTCCAGTCTGTTCTAAGAATAGGAGAAAGAAAGACCGTTCAAATTCAGAGAAGGACGTGAAAGACCGGAGAACAGAGTAACAGAAAGCGAAGCGGGTCGCTGCACTGGCGTAAAAACAAAAGAAGTCGAAGAGGGAAGTTTGCGTAGTTAGAATGCGACGTTGGAGAGAAATAGAAAGAAGAGGGCGGTTGGGATGGGAAAGGGCAGGGCTTCGCGCGGCATCGGCTTTGTTTGAGAATGCTGAAACTCGAGCATGCCCGCCCGGCCTTCCACACTCGATGCTCTTGCTGCCATTGTAATCGTGGAAAGAGGTTCGTCCGTTTGGGAGGGCCTATGATGTTAATGTTGAGGAAATCGTTGTCGGTCAAGGTCAAGGGCTGTAATGCGGTGTTGCATAAAGTTCGTATAGGAGTTGATTTGTGTCTGGCAATGGTTATGCAGCTTCCGAAGATGACTGCAAATGTACTGTTGGGGGCGAATGTAGAAGGTCGTGGCACGGGTCTCGTTCAGTGGCCGTTGGCTTCAGGCTCGAGAGGCTCCTCCTGTGAACAGAAGGAATTATCAGCTCTTGATGTAACTAACATCGCGCTGCGTGTGAAGCTGTTCGAAAGATAGTAGTCTACAGAAAGGGACAACGTACCTCCTCCAATATAGTCTCCTCGCGCTGAGGCTGGCTGACAGGGTTGGACTTGTGGCCAGGCAGGACGTGCTCCGCAATAGGGAGCAAGGCCAGGAACGCCATCAGACCCGCAGCGGCTGTGGCGATGAAGACGATGTGCATCGAATCTTGGTAGGCGCCGATTGCGAGCTCGCGGGTCGACTTGGGCAAAGTGCGGATCGAGCGGACGTCTTGGCGAATGATGTCGATGGTCTGTAGAAAGCACAAAAGATGTTTAGGTGTCAGATGACAATCCTGACGCGTCAAAGGAGAACCGGCCCCTTCATAAGGGCAGGGGTTTGACTGACCTTCTGAGGCAGGCCCGACTTCTCGAGGTTGCGCTGAAGGAAGTTCTGCAAGATGGCGCTGGAGAGCGAGATACCCAGCACGGAACCAGTTGCGCGGAAGAGGTAGGTGCTACATGTACAAAGAGAAGAAGTCAGTACGACGCGTCCTGGGGCATTGTGAACATCTGTGAGACATCACTCACACGCCCGTGGCGGCAGCCATGTCCTTGGGGTCGATGGAAGCTATAAGCGCGACCAAACTGATGGTCAAGATACCACCGTAGCCGGCACCACCGGGCAACATCGAGATCCAGTAGAAGTACTCGGGAGTGTGGTGACGCTGCCAGAAGCACATGAGGAAAGGACCGAGGAAAGCCATGACACCGGCAGTGAGAAGCATCTTGCGGTACTTGCCCGTGCGAGCCATGAGGAGACCGGAACCGAGCGAGCACGAGGACGCGATGATAGCGTTGGGAATGAGATGCAAGCCGGCGTACGACGAGCTGGTCTGCTCGACTGCGGTGAAGTAGAGCGGAACCTGGAATATGATGGAGAATTGGGACTGTATGCGAGGGCGAGAAGGTGAGCTGACGCGTGCACGCACGCATGGTATGCGAATACAGACTACTCACCATCGAGATGAACCAGCATGCGAGGGCGACAAAGCCAGGCGTGCGGGTGAAGAGCACGCTCATGGGCATGAGAGGCTCACGCGCGACATATCTCTCGATGAGAGTGAAGACGACGAGGCCACCGAGACCACCAGCAATGGAACCAATGACGAGCTTGTCGTTCCACTCACGTTCGTTACCACCCAAGCTGAGGCCGACAAGGAGCAAGGTAACGGAGATGACGAGAGAAAGGGAGCCGAGGTAGTCGATACGCTTGAGTTTCTCGACCATGCTTCCCGGACCGGCGGGGATGTCTATCTTGTAGCACACAACACCGAAGTGGATGGCGCACAGGGGCACCTGGACGAGGAAAGCCATACGCCAGCCGAAGCCGCCGTCAGCGAGGGCACCACCGAGGGGACCACCGAAGGCAGCGCCAGCCGCGTAGACGAGGTTACCGAGACCTGCAGGAAAAGACGGCGTTCGGTGAATATCCACACATTCGTACCAGCAGTACCTGAAGAGAGCTCAATACTCACCTTGCCATGTACCACGTGCCTTGATAGAGACAAGGTCTGAGGTGACAATGGTTGCCATGGTAGTGAGACCACCACCTCCAATACCGGCAATGGCACGGGCCGCGCACAACTGCCAGAAGGTACCTGCGAGACCACAGAAGAGAGAGCCGATGAGGAAAATGGCAGACGCGAACAGAGTAGCGGCCTTGCGACCGAAGATATCGGAGGCTCGACCGTAGAGGGGTTGGAAAGCGGTCTGGGTGAGCAGGTACGAAGTTCCGAGCCAGCCGACCTCGCGCGAGACGCGGAACTCGGATCCGACGGTGGACAGGATGGTGGCTACTATAGTACCATCGAGAGCGGCGAGGAAAGTGCCGATCCACATGGCGGACATGATGAGGAGAACATCGTTGCGCTGGGGAGGGCCTGCGATGGAGATGACACTAGCGCCAGGCTGGGCTGCCGAGGGTTGGATGGAGAATTGGGAAGCATCCGGAGGGGGAATGAAAGCGGATGCGTTCACGTCGACACCGGCTGCAGCATCACGGATCGCACCGAAGGCGGACTCCTGTGCGATGGCGTCTTCGAGCTGGGACTGGTGCTCGATGATCGATCCTCCTGCTGTTCCGTCCTCGAGGAAGTCCGGGCGGGTGGAGGAGGCAAGAGCAGAGGATCTGCGGTTGCGGTCACCCAACAAGGGTGAGCTTTCGGATGCCATGGTCTCGATGAAATTAAGGAGGTAAGTAAGGGGGAGAAGAGAGAGAAGGCAGCTGCTGAAAAGCTGTTGGTGGTTAAGCAGGACAAAGAGAAGGAAAGAGAGAAGAGACGCAAGAAAATTCCATGAATGAATGCACGTCCTGCACGATGCGCTTATCAAACCCCGAAGATAAACCCTTCCGGCGTTTGCTCTCCTTGATGACCATGCTGCTCTCGGCCGAGAACTAACCCGAGCTTTTGTCTCTTCAGCACGTGGGACGGTGAGGGAAGCTGTCGACACGGTGTTGCGAATCACGGAAAATCATCTGGAACCGCCTGCTGAAGATCTCTTGCATGTCAAACAAATCAAATCTAATAAAGATGCGCGGGTCCGAATTCCGCCTGACTGATGCCTGACGGTGCTGGTGGCTGGTCCCCGCCAGGCGGTGATGCGTGATGGACCGAGATTTCGCCGAGCGTCTATACCGCCGGCTCGGACAAATGAAGATGTCAAGCTGAGACAAAGGTTTTTGTATCATAAGCTCCAAACCCGCATGTGCCTGCATCCAGTGAGTGCTGGGCATTTTAAATTAAGCTACCATTGCAGAAGTACACAAGCCCGATGCAGCAGTACTCAGTACATAGTCCGAATCGAACCACTTCATCGTCTGTGCAAGCAAGCGGCGGCGTGATTGATTGAATGCGGACAGCTGGTCGGAAAGCATGGAGTCTGAATGGAGCATGCTGGAGTCTGCCACGTCATTATTAGTGGTCAGCGGTCAGCGCGCCCGGGCCTTACAGCCCACCGGAGACTCATGTCACATTTCTTTCTGCGCACCTCCCACCAAAGCTCAAGAACGTACAGTATCAGGTCAAGAGTCAAGACCTTTTCATCAAAGGTAAGCCCTCACATCTTTGTCTTCCGAATTTCCAATTGGAAGCTGACCGCACTTCCTTATTATGAACAGTGTGTTGATTTCAATTGCATGATGGCCGCCCAAGGACTACGCGGGTGCCCAGGAAGAGCTCGCCTCCATCGCGGCTTCAGTCATCGCGGCTTCCGTCAAGGGCTTCACCGACCGCGCCAAGGCCGGTCTCGAGACCGGTAGACCACGGCCTTTCCGGTCACTTCGTACCGCGCTCTCGATGCTCTGGCGATCGTCCGCGCGGCTTCGGCCATGTTCCCGCGCACAATACCCCTCCAAGAATCTCTGAACTCGATGACATGCGGTCGATGCGGCCATCAAGAGGTGCTCGAGAATGCCTTCAAGACCGTCGAAGACAGCTTGAAAGAGCACGAAACCTGGCGATTACAGCAACGCTCACCGGACGCTCAGGATCGCTCCACTGACTCAGCTATGGACCACAATCACGCCTCCGGACCGACGGATCCATTGACACAGACCACCCCTACCACTACCACGCTCAAACAAGAACGTCGAAGGGTCGTCCCCGAACTCAAACGTCTCGATATCCATGAAGTCCTCACCCCCCTCCGCGCAGGCGAACACATCCCCTGCCCACGGTGCGAAACAGCCGACGAAGTTCGTCTCGCAGCAGGCCTGAGGTCCCGCGGTGTAGGTTAAGGATGAGCACGGAAGGGCCCCGAAATGAGCTCCCCGGAATTTCGGGGCCTTCAGCGAAAAATTCCGGGGAGCCCGGAAGCCGGAATGCAAAATTTGGTGTTTTGACACCTTCAGGGCACTCACCCGGAACCCGAAATATTTCGTGCACGTTGATGCGGAAGCCGGAATCGACATCGGCGACTCACGTCCAAAAGTACGGAACCCGGAATGTATGGCCGAACTGGCTCATTTCCCCGAAATTTCGCGGAATTCCGGGAGATTCCGGGGGTCACGTGATGAAGAGTCTCATTTGGGGTTTCATCGAATGATGAGACTCTATGACCAAGTTTCATATATGACGAGACCCAGTCACGTGGTCTCATGACTACTTATGAGGCCCAGAGAGAAGCATATACACAGGCCTCAGCTGTCAAATGACCGAATGAGAGTACGACAGGGCCTCTATACACACTGCGGACGACTACAAGGTCAACTTACGAAGGGGTGGGCCCACATTTGGATCATCTTTTGATCATAGAGGGGAGTCCCGGAACCTCCCGGAATTTCGCGGAATTTCGCATTCCGGGGCCCCGAAATGCGGAATGAATTTTTTTGGCAGCCTTGTTTTTGACGGAAGCCGAAACTCCAGAACGGTGCACACGGTGTTTTCCCCGGAACCCGAAATACTGTGCAAGATAGGGCACTGAATATCCGGGAACACGGAATGTGTAATTATGTCTTGAAAAGCCCCGGAATAGCTGCGGAACCCCTCCCGGAACCCGGAAAATTCCGGGGCCTTCCGTGCTCATCCTTAGTGTAGGTCGGATGAAGCCTGATGCCTTCCTCTACGGTGGACAGAACGATGGTGCGGAACGGGTGGGTGGGTTAGGGGGTTAGGGCTAGGGTTAGGGCTAGGGTTAGGGGTTAGGGTTAGGGTTAGGGTTAGGGTTGGGGTTAGGGTTAGGGTTAGGGTTAGGTGAGAAGGTGGGATCTTGACAGCTTGAGGAGACTTGAAGGAGTCGAGTCGAGGGGGCGAAGTAAGACGTAGCTACAGGTGCGCTTACTGTTTCGTCCTCAAAACTGGACTCTTCAGGCGTCGTCTTTATACCTTTTTGCCCCTACGGGGTCTTCTCTGATTTCTGCTGGGGCATCCCTTTCGAGTTGCGCTTCTTTGGGGTTCCATGACATTCCAGTGGCGCATAGTGCCCCAGAAGTTGAAGTGAACATGTCCCAACAGGTGAAAGAAGGGTATTTAGTTTGGGGGAGTCCCCTCAAACTATGATGTGGCTTGGGTGGCTGTGAGGTGATCACCTCATTATTAAGCGCCACCGGCCTTTGCATCGGTCTACCCTCTTTCTTAGAGTAGTCCGTTGACCTAGTATCTCTGTATCAGCTGATGTGTCCTATCTCCCTTTCGGGGGGTGCATGCATTAAGCTGACTTGGCAATCCTTGGCTCATAAGTAGCCGGCGGATATCTGATCACCGCAAACCATTCGGGGGTCAAAACCACAGCCGAGATGGGGGTACCACAGAGTGAACCGGGTATCTGATTGAGTTCAGGTAGCCGAGATGTGGGGTGAAGGTCTTCAAAGGTTTTTCATGTCTTAATTGTCTTTCCTTAGTCATAGATCACGTCATCTAAAAAAATAGATGGCGCAATCTGATACAGTCCTTAGTTGTAATAGTATTACAAAAAGGTTAGAAAGGCAAAAAAAGTATTCTTATTGGTTTCTAGCTACTAGCCGGTGACCGCTCTTAGGACTGTCTTCATATTAGACATGTTAATCGAGACGATTACTTCTTTGATAAGGGGTAGGCTAACCCCAGATCAACCATTGGCGTTCTACTGAGAAGGGTCTCTATTACAACATTACCCAGACAAAGTCTTTCCCTAATTAAAGGATATCTCCCGGATTACGAAGCCTATAAAGGCTCAACGCAGAAATAATGTTGAAAATAAAGCGCACCAACAGTGAATCGAACCCGGGACCTTCAAGTTTTTGGTTTTCAGAAGTGACCTTCTTTCCACCTATACTATCGGACCCTTGTGGTTATTGTTACATACATTATCCTTAGGGTTAGGGGGTTAGGGGGTTAGGGGTTAGGGTTAGGGTTAGGGTTAGGGTTAGGGTTAGGGTTAGGGTTAGGGTTAGGGTTAGGGT
>RDSH01000300.1:0-21457 GCA_009428295.1 Tilletia walkeri
GAAGGAGGTGAAGATGAGTGAGGGTGGGGAATAAGAGGCAGGGGGATGAAGAAAGGAGGATGTGAGCCTGATCTAAAAGGAATAATCAGTAGAGCAGGGCCAGAGCATAATGTGACGAGCATGAGGCACGGGGCATGCGGGCAGGAGAGGGGAGGATGATTGCGGGCCACTTCGTGCGCTCTTAGATCCCAAGGCCAGCATCCCGCCTACCTCCTCTGGGCCACTGCTCGTCTCTGTATTCTGCAGGATACAGGCTTTGAAGCGTCCAGTCGTGCGCCACTCATGCACTATGTGCCTTGCGAGCGAACCTTCTTACATCTTCATGCTCCATGCTTCATGTTTGGTGGCTCTCCAGTCTCCACCAGCATGAGAATTGAGTTATTGAGTATTGAGGCTTGAGGTGGATGAGGTAGATAAGGGGAGTAAAGCAAGAGAATGTATTCTCAAGGAGCCAAAAGATGGATACGATCTGTGCGACACAGGAACGCGCGAACCCGGCGGTACCGCGGTACCTTTTGTCTAGCTCATTTATCCGGACGCCCTAAGAACGTTCCAAGACGTCCCTAAATCCCAATTCCTGGGAGCAGCTTCAAGCTGGGTGCTAGGGTGCTGGGTGAAAGGGTCGGATACCAGAAACGAACAAAAGTGCTGCCAAAGCCTACAGTACTGCAGCAAACAAGAAGCAAGCTCCAAGATCAAGATGATTCTGTCCCGACTCCCGGTCGTATCATCCAGACGTCTGATTGTGATTGCGTTGACTGCAGAGGAGCGATGGTGCGTTCTGCGGCCTCAGGCCTGTGGCTTTCACCCTGAGCAGGAAGCCTGAAGTAACGGCGCCTCTGTATTATTATCGAGCAACGGCTAACATCAAAAAGCTGACGCTTCCATCCTTTCCTCGTTTATTTTCCCCTTCTTTTCTCCCTCCCCTTGCAAACTTCCTTCCCTCACTTGGCCCCACCGTCTCAACGTGCCACCGAACCGCACCATGCGTCTCTCAACGATCGTGGCCACTCTTGCCCTCTTCACCGCTTCGGCCTGCGCAGCGGTCTCTGACCCTGTGGCAGCCCAGGCTCTGGCACCTCTTCGCCGAGACTATCCTGAGTGCAGGCCTTACTATACTGACTCACCCCCAACACCAACTGGAATCCTTCTTCCTGTGGAAGGCACGGAGGTGACCCCGGGTGTACCGTTCGACTTTGCCTTCTGCTCCAGTGCCTACTTCAAGACGTCAACCCGACAGCTCCAAGTCGGATTCAAGGACGCAGAGGGCAGGATTCATCTCCTCGCTACCAACGTTCGGCCCGGAAACTACTACCGCACCCTGTAAGTGTGTCATTGATGTCTACTTGGCTGATGCTGAGACACATCACTGATCCAGTCATCTCTCTCATATCCTCCGCTGCGCAGTACTTTCACCAAGGCACAAGCCGGCACTGGCTACCTTGTCGTTTTCGAAAATCAAAATGCCGTAAGTCATCAGACAAATGCACCTGGCGACGCTCAGTATTTAGTATTTAGCGTTCAGCTTTGACGTTTCGTTTCCATTCTTTCTGTCACAGTACTTAAGTCAATACAGCGGCACCATTTTTGGGGTACAACTCAAGGTCGTCCAGAAGGGACCCAAGCATGCTCGCCAGATCGACTGAGCACGTACGTTAGGCAGTGTGGGAAATTTTTGCCCCTGCCCACGTTTCTGAGCTCCGTTTTCCGCATCTCTTCTACTTGCTACGTGATGTGCGATGGTTACAGACATTATCACGATAAAGGAATTGATGTGACTCAAATGTTCTGTTTCTTCTCGTTGAACGTTGAGTGTGAAAGTGTTTCGAGGGGCTGAGGGGAGGACATTACTGGGCATTGGTCTTCACCACGTACTGAGACCGAGATCTGAACGCTCATTTTCCCACGCTCCCTTCCTGCCATACAGATGTCTCATAACTTTTGTTTGTTTCATTATCTGCTTACACAAACATGCAACGTTTTTTCATCGATGAATCAGGCTCAGGTCTCAGCTCAGACGTTAAGCGTTAACCTCAAGTCTACCACGTAAACAGACAGAAGCTGATGCGTGGTTGTAGCAGAAAATATGAGCGTTCAAAGGCGCAAAGTCTGCGAGGCTGCGGCACAAATTTCGATGCCGGTGGCCGGGGCAAGAGCCGTATACATCGATACATTGCAGGAAGCAGACACGTAAAGGACACTGCTGGAGCACCACTGAGCCCTAGATCAGCTGCTATGAAGCATTTGCATTCGTTGTAGTCCCGCCTTTGCCTGTTGTTCCCGCTGCTCGAGTACGCGGCGGAGGGATCGGCATCGAGCCGGGGAATGGGACTCGAATGTTCCAGTTTCGCTCTGAAATCACGTAGATGAAAGACGGAAGGTTCAGACCTATACAACAGAGAACAAGGACCCAAGCTAGGCCAATGAAGCGCAATGAGATATACTCACCGAGATGTAGTTGGACGTCCTTGACCTCGAGTTTCTCCGCTCTCCGGTGCTTTGCCAACTTGCAGGCAAAGTGAGTTACACTCTCGATGAACTCGTCCGCGATCTCAAGGAGGAGCTGATGAGAGGCAGTATTCTAGATAATGAGACTCGGAACAGACAGGGACGCTGATATATCTCTTACTCACATCTTCTACATCCCCCTCAAGCTGTTCCCCAGAATCGATCTCGCCCACTAGCTCTTGTAGCTTCCTCTTGTTCAACAACCGATTTTCTTGGGTTGTCACCAGTGATCCTGGTCCGAAGCTATTTGCGCCAGCGGAAATGTACGAGCTCCCCCCGCCAGTCCCGATTCCACCACCGATGGCGGTACCCGACCCTGATCCCGAAGCGCCGAAGCCAGATGCGCTGCTCATGTTAGGCCGACTCAAGGTGGCTGGTGTCGCTACTACTGGATTAGGCGCGGCAAGACCCTGGTTGAGTGTAGGCCGTGGACCTCTCGAGGCCGGGAACGCTTCGCCAGTGATAGACGGAGGTGTCACTTCGATCCGATTTCCAGTCTGAGGAACGGGAATCATAGGCCGATTGCCTTGATTCGAACCAGAGTCACCCGCCCCAGCACCAGAGGTCGAGCCAGTCGCATTCCCTGCAGCCGTATTCTGATCTGCACCCATCATGAGAGAGTTAGGATTGACGACCGGAGCTATGGTCGATAATGCCGACGACGAGAGATCCACCTTGGAAGGCGATATCCCTATGGTCCCTGGCGCTGCACCTGGAGGTGGCGCCAAAGCGGCATTTGTTGCCACATTCAAGGCCCCCGTTTGCGGATCCCCTGCATTCGGCGCAGGGCTTGCATTTCCTCCTGGCGCGGGACTCCCATTGCTTCCCCGAATCGCTGCTGCATTATTCGAAGCAGCAGTAGCTGCTACCGCTGGGTTGCCCACTTGGCCCAGCGCCACTCGAATGGCAGCTCGCTGCGCACGCAGGTCGTCATAGTACTTTTTGGCCTCCATGAATCTTGATCCGACGTGTGCGAGTTTACCTTGCTCCTCCGCACGTTGCTGCGATATCCTGTTGTGAGCGTCCGTTCCTGGCTGCAAGGCTCCCAACGCGGAGTCGAGTTCGCTCAGTCGCTGCGATACGTGATCCGCGGCAGCATTAGCCTCGCTATTGACCGCTGCCTCGTTGCGCAGCTCGCTCTCGATTTGAGCGAGGCGAGCGGCGGGGGTGCCAGCGGCAACAGACTGTGATGCAGCTGGCAGCATGGACCCTGCTGCGGTCGATGCCTGCCCTGCTTGTTGCGGAGGAGCCATTACTTGTGGTGGTGGAGCAAGCCCTTGCTGCTGCTGCTGTTGTTGTTGCTGTTGGACTGAGACCGGCGGCCTCTGCCAAGGATGGGGGCGGAATGTCAACCTGAGGACAATGAGGAGTGGATGCCGCACTTCAAACCCGTCTCGCTAAACTCACTTGTGCGTTCATATTTACCCCCTGGGAATTCCTTGCCAGCATCGCCCGAATCTGCGGGTTCGGCGGAGGAGATGCGTCAGCGGAAATGAATGAGGAGGAAGCGCATGGACCTAGCAAAGAACGCAGAAATGAGACGGGCGGGTCATCACATTCCCCCCTCCCCCTCATCCGCAAGCATGGGAGTCTCTCACCTGAGCCAGTTGGGTTGGGTTGATTCGTCCCGACGCGACCAGATTCGACAGGAGATTTTGCATACGCGCAGGATCGTTCACTGCCCCTTGAATGGCGCTCTGTATGGTGGCCAGCGCATTCGCGTCCAAGCCCGGCGCTGGTCCTGCTCCTCCCTGAGCTCCCGGGGTCTGCTGGCCTGAGCCTGAGCCTGGAACGCCCATCCCAGAAGGGAGACCGCCCTGCATATGCTGCTGCTGTTGTGGCTGCTGAGCCTGCGCTTGTGGTTGATGCTGATGTGCTTGCACCTGTCGCATGGCCGCCTGTTGAGCTTGCATCATCTGCCGTGCATAGTTGTTGGAGCCACCAGGTGGACCGCCTCCTCCAGCGCCGCCTTGTCCGCCTCCTTGCTGCTGCTGCTGGTTCGGATTCATAGGGGTCCCGTTCGTGTCTTCACTTGTCCCGCTCTTTGCTTGTCCTCGTTGCCTAGTGGCTGGAGCTTCACCGATGAGTTGGTGGATGTCTGCACGTCTGCTTCCTCAGACAGGTCTTCGTGACGAACTGAGAATGGGCATTTTCACTGGTTAAATGCTGTCATGCTGTCAAGATAAATAAAAAGGCTTTGGAGGTCAAGAACTTCCGGAGGAGAATCAATGCGGTAACAAGTCTACGTGATTGTATGTGGACGGCGACAGCGAGGCTATCAGTCATATCGCTGAACCTGTCGCAAAGGTGCGAATTGCATTAAGTGTTATTTCCGACTGAATCGACACATCATCTCTTCGATGAGGATGCTCCGTGCCCAAAGGGAGTCGGGCTTGGAGCACTATAGGTATCGCTGCGATCGACGCCGATCAGACTCCTTCCGCCGTGAATCGTGCTCTCAATGGGCTGATATGTCGGCGCAGAAGGACCGCCAGACCCGTTCCCACGCGAGGCAGCACTTGGTGGTCTTGCGAATGGGTTCTGCATCCCAGCATTAGAAGACGCTGGTGGAGCTCGGACACCAAAGAGCGTATCGTCCTCGATGGACCGACCTTGCCGAGAACCGGTTGTATGTGAACCCCCGGACGATGCTTGTGCGGAGCCAATAGTCCATGAAGATTTGCTAGCTGTGGCAGGGTATGCGGGAATGGCGTTGGGGCCCAACAAGACGTCGTCGTCCGAATCAGTGTCGCTTTGAGAGTCGCTGTCCTCCTGTAGGCGAGAACCCCCCATACCGTGAGGCCCGATACTTCCGTCGATGGTACGAAGCACATCGTCAACCATAAGCCTGGCAGCTTCCTTGGCGGGGGTGTTCAGATAGCGACTCTGTGGCACGCTAAATTGAAGTGTTCGAGGCGGAGACATCCCCAGCAAGGGAGGGAGCGAGTCGCCCTCGTCGTCATCGTCTAGATCTTCATCATCGGACCAATCTTTTGCGGCGCGTGGTCTTGAGCTGGTAGATGGCTTTGTAGGTGTTTCGTTCTGCTTTTTCGGGATCATGTCGCTACGTGGTGCACGGGCGGCAGCTGGGCTTTCCAGCTCGTCCTCGTCTTCATCGTAGTCATCGGCATATCCAGACTGTGAGATATCTTCTCCTTCGTGCAAGAGGTCCGATTCTGTCTCGTCAACGCCTTGATCATCGTCGTCGTGATCCCCACGCAGTCCAGACGAAGTTCCACTTAGACTGACGTCGGCGGCCGCTTCGAAGAACTTCATCCAAAACTTGGCGCCTTGCCATGTGCGCGCGCTGGCGACACCATAGCGCTTTACCGCGGGAAGAATTTTCGCAGTCACCGTCTGATGCGCAGCGGACAAGTTGGCGTCAATATCTTGCAGAGTAAGGGTGATGGCCTGGTCGAGTTGCATGAGCTGTTCGGCTATGGAGAGGTTGGACGCGACACCGCCAGCGGTTACGGTGGCCCCAAATCCTCCGGGCGCCATGGTGGAGCGCGACGAGGACGCCATTTCTTTTCGCGAGTGAATATTTGAGCAGGACGGCGCGCGTTGTTCGGGATGCAGCAGGCGCGTGCTTACAGCTGATGAGTATCACTTGGTGGTTGAGCGCTTCCGCAGACGGGCAAGCTTGTTCGCAGGTGTTGGACTCACCCGCGCGACGCGTCGAGACTTTGTCTTATTTATCGAGACTCTAGACGGTCACAAATTCAGGCACGTGATCGAGCAACGCGTCGCGTAAAGCGCATCGGAGCCTTTTTTCGTGTTGATCTTGCGGCCCGCCTTCCAAGTTCCACACCAGCATTTGCTCGACCACACAGCATACATAACTACATACCTACTCGTCTTAACACATCTATACGTTCAGGAACACTTGTGAGTCTTTGAGATTGAGGTCCATATACTCAGCGTAAGCAACTGACTGCCCTTCGCTCGCCCGCGCCAGATCCTACAAAATTTTCTTTGGCTGGTACTGGCGAAACTCGTCAGCACCGGAAATTCGCAACGGCATCGTAGCGGTCGAGCGCCAGTCACGGCGGCGGAGAGTCAACACGAGCGCAATTCCCTTCAATGACATCTTCAAGTCACTCGATCCAGCCAGCGCTTACTTCTGCTCGCTCGCGGCGGATTGTGTCCGGGCCGGCATCGGTCGGCTCCAAGTCGGAACGAGCGCATACGAGTGTTGCCGATTTGACGCGGCAGGAGAGACGCGAGCTTGACGAGACCTTCGCTTTGGCTCTTCAAGGCAGGCGCACAAAACCACGCCAATCCAGCTCATCTAGCACGGAGGCCCCGTCTGCTGCAGAATTGTCTGTCCTCCTCTCCGACCTTCGACAAGAATCTCGATCCAAGCGAAGGGTCAGAAGTGACGGCCGCCATGCGCTGGAACGACTGGCCAGTGCGTCCTCAAGACAGGGAATTGAGCAAAAATCTTCGGATCTGGCTGCAAGTGTATCAGCGTCTTTTGCAGAGTTCGGAAGCGATGGTCCTGGTCCCTCCTCGACATCGGACCGAAGAGCCCGTCGCTCCTCCGTATCATCGGTGGAGTTGTCGGAGGTCTTGAGTCAAATACTACCAAAAACACATCAACAGGAAGCAAAGCTCGACGGACCAGAGGTGCTCGGTACATCGCCAAGAAAGGACCATCGCCGTCCACCTGCTCCGACCAGAGGACGACGAAGCGCTCCCCGATCCCAGAAACGGGATGCAAGTCCCATTCCCGCTGTGGGGCGCTTGCGAAGAGACTCCAGCCCCTCTCCGAATATCGTCAGCCAAGCTCCCTCGGCGGAACCTGGTAGGAGGCGAAGCTCTCGAAGCCCAGCACCTCCAAGCATAGCGTCCGCTGCGGCCATCGTCGAGCAGGCCAGCATGTCACAAGCAGGGTCGTGTCAAGTAAGCAGCCGGCGGACCAGCCTTGATCTAGATCAAATCAGTCTCGGCAATGAATGGAAACTTCCAACGCAGGTCCAGAAGGGCCCGGCCACGGTAGAGGATACGGTCGCGGACACACGAAAGCTGAACGAGCTGACTGCTGTGCCCATGTCGAGGTCCTCATCCAAGCAGTCGGCACCGGCATCGAAGGGGAGATATAGTAGACCCTCAAGTGTGGGAGGGCAAAGCATGATCTCGCGTCCGGTCGAATCAACTCAGGTGGCTCGGAATTTACGAAGAATGATGGCCCTCACATCAAGCTCAGATGAATCCGACACCACCTCCGTGTCCAGCTCCCTCAACAATTGGCGACCTTCCCCACGCTCACTCGGGCCAATTTTAGGTCTGCGGCGATGGGGATATCAGCAGATTACCGCCAACGACCGCATGCAATCAGAAACACTTCCGGCTCCTGTCACAATGAATAACGGATACAACAGTTCTCCCGAAACAAGATTGGCTCAGATCAGGCCTGACGATGCCTACACAGCGACAAGGAGCAGATTTCCAAGAATTTGGCCTTCCAGCGAAAGTGATGCTGATGTGCCAGCGACAAAAGGCTCTACAAAGCCGGCTACCCTGCGCGAACAGATGAAGCAGCCCAAGCATTATGGTACGGACTTGGAGCAGGGCTTGAGCGCAGAAAATGTGCCTTCTGTGAGTCTTCCTTGTTGCTGTGCGGTGTCCGGGATATTTGCTTACTCTGTACTTACTTATGTACAGGGCCATTGGCGAGCGCAGTCATTGCCCCTCAAAGCTCCTACCCGTCGATCCGAACTTCCTTTCCATGAGCGTCCATTCCCTCGCACTCGCCGTATGACGCGAACGGTGGCCAGTTCAACGGGTTATTTCAGCGATAATGGAGCATCAGTCTCACGTCCACCGACGGTCACAACGATGTTGCCTCCGCCAACAGGAAGAGTGCCTCGAAAAGTGGCCGCCTCAAGGACTTCGCATCGCTCCGCTGCTATTCAGACACGAAGTGCACCGACCACACCGACCAAAGTCGTCGACGAATTTTCCCACATGGTCTTGCCACCGTCTTTCTCGCCGAGACCTGCGGACGGTATACCTCCTTACTTTCCCATACTTTCGACCGCACCCGATTCGTCTGGCCGTGGCTGGGCGAAATGGCTCTCACGTGACAGCCATGGACCACAGATGGCAAGTCACATGAAAGCGGGCGAAGTTCGGCGGAGCGCCAAGGCAGAGGCGGCCCATCGTTTAGGCCTGGGTTTGCCCACGCCAGTGACCGGGGCGTCAATATCCGCATCAGGGGACATCAGACCCAGGATGGGCCGGACGGAGGCGAACCTGGCTGCGGCTGCCTCTTCAGCTGCAGGAAGCAGCGCCGCAGCACGAGCATATCACATGTTTGCGAAGCGAGCATATGACAAAATGGGCAAGACCACCAGCGTCCCTTCCCGACTTGACAGCAACATATCCCGCCCAAACGTCAACCTCGAGCAGTCTGCCCAAGCTGGTGAATACACGAAGTCACGGTCCGCACCAGCAGCACTGGCGGCGGCAGCTGTGGCAAATGACAAAGCGAAACAGCTTGATAAAACTCTAGCAGGATTGGCCGTCAGGTATCAGGATCATTCTGAACCGATGTCAGACGAAGGTATGTACCTTACACCGCAACTAGCTTATCATGACGACCCCATCCCTACCGATGTACCCTCGGATACGGACCCAAACCTTTCGACACCGTCTGAAGGCATGGCACCGCAGGCGAAGATAGGGAAATCGTCCGCATTAGCAGCTCCGAGCGCCGGAACCTTTAGGATCCTGCGACACTTCCCGGTGCCCGAGGAAAAAGATGTTCCCAGCTTACGAGTCGTCAATGCCGAAAAAGGAAATGGAGCTGGCGACGATGAGGAGTATGCGAGGCTGCTCTTCGACTGGGATGGCCTGGACGAGTCGCCGGAGGATGACGACGACATGCATGACCCAGAGAAGCCTATGTGAGCTGATGACCCATTGCTGCCGGCTCTGAGCTCGACTGACTGACACTCGATTCTCTCTGTGTTGTAGCAAACGGAGCTACTCCCCATGGCGCATGATCATGAATCTGGGCGGCTTGTTCCTGACGGTCTCTGCACTGCTGGGTCTGCTAGCTGTCTTACCGATAGCTCTGCGCGTTATTACTGTGTGGCAAGAGCATCATTCGCCGCCTCCGAATATCACACAAGTTACGGTCAACGGTTTAGAGGTGAGTTGTAGGGCTGTGAATGGCTCTTCAAGTGTCTCACGTACTCACACAATCAGTACTTCTCAGAATCTGCGCTGGACTATCATCGACAGCGATACTCCACGACAAGCAATGCATCGCATGGGAGGTTCGGATGGGAAAACCCAGTATAATCTCGTCTTCAGTGACGAATTCAACGAGGAAAACCGCAGCTTCGAGCGAGGAATGGATCCATGGTGGGAGGCTGTCGATCTATGGTATTGGGGAACTGGTGATTACGAGCGATATGACTCTCGTCAGGTCACGACGAGTGGCGGTGCACTTCGGATCAAGCTCGAGGAGCGGCCTCTCGGTGGCCTCAACTTCCGCTCTGGTATGCTCCAGAGCTGGAATAAGCTCTGCATGTACGGCGCTGGCTACGTGAGTACCTAAAGCTCCGCTTTCCACGCCTGGATTTCTTTGACTGACCGCGGAAGAGGCGCTCTTTCCATAGCTTGAAGTCGGCGTCCAGCTTCCTGGAAGCGCTAACGTGTCTGGACTTTGGCCGTCGGTATTTACTCTCGGCAACCTCGGACGGGCCGGATACGGTGCGACGCTGGAAGGAATGTGGCCGTACAGCTACGACTCCTGTGATGTGGGCACACTCAAGAATCAGACAACCACGGATGGCTTTCCGGCATCCGCCCAGACCGGAGGCAATACTCTTTACAATCGGAAGCACGACACTACAGCGATTTCGTTTCTGCCAGGCCAGAAGCTATCCGCATGTACCTGCCCTCAAGACGATCATCCTGGCCCACGCCTCCCGGGAGACGACGGTCAAACATATGCTGTTGGCCGGAGCGTGCCCGAGATTGATGTGTTTGAGGCTCAGGTGTCGTACTCGGGTGTTATGGGTGTATCGCAATCGGTCCAGATGGCCCCTTTCAACGATCTCTATCAAGTCTCAAACTCCACAGGGCCGGCTTTCACAGTTTTCAATAACCAGTCGTCCCCGAATGGGTACAACGGTGAAGTTACACAGCAGTCAATCTCCTACGTAACACCGACGATACAAGGCGCTGTTCAACACCCTGGCCCAAATGCCGCAACACGAGCCCCAGATGGGGCCATACAGGCTCGACCGGGCTACGCAGTGTATGGCTATGAGCTCGAGCCTGGACCCAATGGACATTTGCAGTGGGTTGCGGCAGGGTCTCCTTCGTGGCGAATGAACGCGGCTGCCTTTGATCCCGACCCGATCAGCGGAATTGGACGACGAGTTTTCAGCGAGGAACCGATGGTAAGCTCACCGCCCCGTGCTTTCGAGTTTGAGAGTGAAAATCTGACGGCCAATCTTTCTGACTGGGGCTTTTGTGGAATGCAGAGTATCATCATGAACCTAGCTATCTCATCGGCGTGGTCGCAGCCCAACTGGGAGAACTTGACCTTCCCAGCCATCATGTCGATCGACTATATAAGGCTCTACGCGCCTGCCACAGCGGATCCCAACATCGCCATCAGCTGTGACCCACCCAATGCGCCAACGACGGACTACATCAATCGCCATGCCGAGGCATACAACAATCCCAATCTCACCATCTGGGGAGGCATGGCTGAGAATGGGGGCTACGAGCAGACGTGGCCTCGCAATTCACTCAATCCGAAGGGCTGCAAAGCGCCGCTGTCCAAGTATCCTGGTTCGCCCATTGACCCCATTCCAAAGGCGCCTTACGTACCGGCGAGCGAAATCGGTGTATGAGGTTCTTTCTTTTCTCTCTGTTTTGCTGTATACGTAACTGCAAGCGCTCAGCTTCTGCCAGGATGTCTATCTATGTATGTCATGTTATGGAACAATATCTTTTTCCCTCTTTCAGACAGCCGCCAATGCGAAGGACGAAGGTCAGGAAGATAAGCAGTCGTGCATTGCTCGATGTTGTGCCGTCGCTTCTTGGCAACCATGGGAAGAACAGGAACATGTTGAAGGCAAACCAAACAAGGACTGATTGAAATGGGATGGCGAGGTCCTGGTTGTCTCTTTGAAAAATGACTTTGGGAGACGCCAGAGGAAGGGGAGGTGGTATCTGAACGGGAAGCCGAAAGTGGGTGGTGTACAGTACTTGTTGCGAAGCGTATGGGTATGTTACGGGCCTTGGCTGTTCGGGAAATAGAGGGCGGCTTGCGTTCTTAGAGAGAAGGGAAGATTTGACAAAACTCTTCATCCGCCTCGGCCTGCAGTCGTGGAAGCGCGCGAGCGAAGCTGATACGATGAGCCGGGAGCAGGTTGGCCAGCGCTCCCGCCGGTCGCAGCTGAAGAATCCGCTTCCGCTGTGGTTTGTGTCCGGTTTCCGCTGGCGCTTGACGAGGAGGCGGCTGTGCCTGAGGAAGACCCACTGCCTGAGCCCGAAGGTTGGGAGCTTGATGCAGACAACTTGGACTTTGGCAAGCAGATCTGTAGTTCGTGGGAGGAGAAAACGTTTAGCACATCTCTGCAACGAATGCCTATCAGTAACAAAGAGGCCAAAACTCACGTGATTCTTTGCTTCTGCGTGCATCCGGTAAGTCCTCAGGTCGCATTCAATTCCGTTGTCACAGTCATCCTTCACAGCGACTGCAAAGGGGAAAAGTAGGGGCTAGTCAGTCAGCGCCTCTCGCTGCATGTAAAAAGCCGTCACAGTCTCAAGCGCACATACCTTTGATCTCTTTGAGCGCCTTGGGTCGCTCCTCCATCCACCACCATATCGCGAAGTGACCGATAACGCCTTGCAGACAGTCCAAGCAGAAAGAGGACGTCGCCAGCATATCAGCAATGGGGCCTTGGATCTTCGTAGGCTCGATCACACGCTGCAGCAAGAGGGAGTTCGATGATCCAGCCGAACCAGACCCAGACGCCCCTTGAGATCGGCCGGATCCAAAAGTCGAAGACTGCCCAAGCACTCGGTGACCTGCTCGGGTCGCCTCGTATCTGACAACGTTGCGAATGAGATCGCTTCTGGCAGCATTCACGCGCTCAACGTCCGCTTCTGCAGCAGCGGCCTCAGCGAGGGGGCGACTAGCCTCGGTCGAAGACGATACGCCGCTCTCCTCATTCTGAGTAGCAGACGGGCCCGCTTGAGATCGAAGGATAGCCTCGCGCTCCCGCTTTGCAATCTGAGCAATCCCACGCAAGATTGTCTTGGCAGCTGAAGCAGTACCAGTGATCGTAGTACGTCAGTACACAAACAAGAGGCAAGAAGATACACACGCCTACCGTACTCACAAACGTCTTTCTCCACCACATACCGCATCAAGATCTCCTTGTCCACCTGGTTGAAGCCAGCAAGTGGCACCCCCTCAACGATGGCCTCGACATCAAGACTGGAGTTGACATCCTCATCGTCCAGCTTGAGCAGCGAAAATCCAGCCGGGCATGATCCTTCCGCATCGAACGCCTGACAGGACGCCTCTGTACATGTGAAGCCTGTGCATAGAATATGACGAAGAGGTGTAAGGAACGAATAACGACCACAATCCCCAGAAGAAACACGTACAGCGAGATTCAATTCCTGGCGCCTTGTTAGGGATCCAAGCGTAGCAGCCGCTGCAAGCTTCGTGATGCTCAACATTCACGCTACGTCCAAAGAATCAAAATATTCAGTATCATGCATAAAAAGCAGCCTCACTGACTCGAAGAATCACGTACAGCCCGTCATCGTCAGCGTCTTCGATTGGGGGCCACGGTGCACCTCGAGAAGGCGGTGGACCGTTCGTTTGAGGTTCAGGGATACGGCGCGTGCATTGGCTGTAAGGGTGAATGGAACTTGTCAATAACCTCTGCAGTCGAGCGTAAAGACATGTAGCATACTTACAATCCTGAGCGATTGCCGGGTCGACAAGCAAGGCAGGGCCTGGGAGAGGAATCAAGAAAGAACAAACCCGGATCAGTTACCTGACTGGTTATTGATCTGATCAACGTTCAATAACCTACCAATAATTGGAGAGCTCAGGGCGGTATGGATCATCTACCCCCATGTGAGAAGTGGCCCGAATCTATATGGCGTATGTAACGAACGAGAAAGGAAATCAGCACACCCTGAAATAGTCAACGCATGATAACTGCCTGCAACAGCTTACCGTGCTCGAGCCGGAAATGGCTTTATGCCGCTCCAGATGGGTCTTCGCGGCCTCTATTTCCACAGCAGGCCGAACACGATCAGCAGGAGCAAGGGCGGTTGCGAGTTCGGACAACTTGGCGAGCTTGTAATTGAGGTGGGCGTGGGTGACGGGCGTGGCACATGTGGGACACTTGCTCGAGTCTTGCATCCAAACTTTGGCGCACGACCAGCAGAAGACGTGCTGGCACGGAGTGAGAGCTGCGGCGTGGAAAGGGGGGGGGGGGGGGGGGGGGGGGGGGGGAGGAGTGGAGAAATTGGACCAGGACCAAGACGAGATTAGCGCTCACAATGACTGCGCAGTTATGAATGGACCTATGCCAACTCACCAGCTGGGTTGACCATGAGCTCAAGGCATATGTCGCATACAAGCTCATCAATTATGAGCTGGAGTTGGGTCTCCTTCTTTGCGGCAACAGCAACAGCGTCCGGAACGGTAGCATCGTCATTTGCCTCAGCTCGCTCCTTCTCCTTCTTCTTCGGCGGCGGCGGCGGCGGTACAGCATGAGCGACAGCAGATTTTGAGGACGATCCTGGCTCCACGGCGGCAGGAATATCGATTTCCATGTGTATCTCTGTGGCAGTGACAGGGACCACATTGGTTCCCGCAGTGGCCGAGCTTGCGTCGATGATCTTGCATGTACCTCCCGCATGGCGGTGGTCCTCGATTCCAGCGCTCGATGAGGAACCGGAGATCGAGCTGGAGCAAGCGCCGTCCAGCTTGCGCCGCTGTGTTGCTGAGCTTGATTCTGCCATTGTGGAGGTTGTTGAGAAGCTCGGGTTGTGACTGAGCGCATTGGAGCTGGAAGCCCCCGCCGAGCCGGACATGGAGTGCAGGGTGAGAGCAGCGGCAGCGGCAGCGGTGGAGGACGACGACGAGAATGAAGAAGAGCTGGAGCTTGACTGCTCAGCGTGGAAGCGATCTATCTTGTCGCTGCTGAGCATATCCTCGGCAGAGCGCTTCATGCTTGGGTGGGGGTTCCGATCTCCGCTTCTCGATGGGAGGAGACGCCGGGACCGGGCAGAGGCAAACGTTTGTCTGGTGTATGGGGAGCGCTGTCTTGCAGTAGAGAGAGCGCGCGCGCACGAGAGAGAGAGAGGAGGGAGTGCAGCGTGCGCCTGTCGAAGCAGAAGGAATGCGTACGAGGTCGTGGTGGTGGTTCGGAGTCATGTGAAGGGGGCTCGAGAAACGTACGTAGACGTTAACGGAACAAGTCACAGCAGATTTCAAGCTAAATATTCAATTGTCGCTCTCCCTTCTATTGCACTTCTTCTTTGGACATGCTGGGCGTCCCTCGTGGGTCGTCTATCTCCCCATACGTCGGCTCGCTGGCAGCCTCGTTGTCCACGTACTGATTCCCCCTCCGCTCTGCTCCCTCCTGCTGCTCCCTCCGTGCCCGCCGCGCGGCTTTGAACGCCCGAACCCGTGCGTACTGCTCGCTTCTGGTCAAGCTGCGGTCTACGGCCACGATGAACTCTTCCAAGGGCAGGGAGGACTCCCGGCCAAAGAACGAGCCGATCCGACTGAAGTGCCGAGAATCTCCAAACAGGCCGTCATTATCCCACCGGTGCATCTCCTCCTGTGGAAGCCATGTATCCAGATGTCAGTGTTGCCTCTTAATGCATCGAGTGCGACATGAATAATCGGACAGGTACATACCTCAATCAGCATGATGTTCTCGTCATAGCCGAGTAGATTGACGGCAGGCTGTCGGGAGAGGAGAAACGTAAGCCCGTGCTTTAGCGCTGAGTCGTTGGCCCCGGAGACTTACGCTATCGTCGTCATATTCTGCCATGTCTCGAGCTCTTCGTTCTGCCATTTGCTCATCTCTGTGAATGGAAAGTCAATAACCCAGAGCATGTAAGTTGAACGATCCCCATACACATTGAGCGTCCAGACTGTACTCACGTGATCTCCTCGCCATTCTCAATGACTTTTTCAGCATCCCTCATGTCCACCACAGCGCTCGAAAGACTACCATCTCCAGCAGAAGTCCCCGCACCCGCACCGGACTTGCCCTTCCCACCTTTACGCGCCGCCGAGCCGGAATCCGATTTAGACGTCGACCCCCCGGAAGGAATAGCCTTCTTGGGGATGTTGAGGCCATGGAGCGTGTCCGGCTTGATGTCCGGCTTGCTGATGCCATAAAGGCTGTCCCACATCTCCATTGTGCCACCTTGGGCTGCAGCTGCACTCGATCCCGCTCCCGCTCCTCCAGACCCACCGGAACCCGCAGCAGCAGCCGTGCTTCCGGTCATACTAGAAGTACTACTCGCGTGAGCAGGTGCCGGCACGGTCCCACTAGTCTTTCCTGGCGCAGACCCTGCCGCTGAAACAGCAGTCTTCCCAGCTGTAGTCGTCCCGGCACCAGCCATCGACATACCGGGTCTCTTCTGTACCGTTCCCTGACCAGAAGCACCAATCGGTCCCGAGCCCGCCCCAGATCGCTCTCTCCCAGGAATCGAAATGTTTGCGCGATCGGAGGTCGGTCCCTTTTCTGACTTGAGCTTGAGAGGCGAAGCATCTACCTGTGCCTTGTCCTTGCCCTTGCCCTTCACCTTCGAGCGTTTCTGGACCATGACCGGATCAGGGGACTGCGGCGCCTTCTCCGCTTCGTCTTCCGAATCTGGAAGTCTTTGACCCCGGACTCTCGGAGCCCCAGCAGAAGATTCGCCCGCGGTCCGTGGCGCCGAGGTTGAAGCCTCGACAGAAGTGGATTCGGGTACACCACCAGGCAATTCCTTCGTCTTCTTCAACCGAAGCTCGAGTACTGTGGCCCATGCCTGTTCCTTTTTCAGCCTTTTCAACGTCTCAGCGTCCAGCGAGTCTTCCTTGCCCTCCGCAGCTTTGAGCGTTCCTCGGATTTTCTTCAGGTGCTTCACGGCTCTTCGTACCTGGGCCTGATCCGTGAAAGGCTCGTCTTTTTTAGCTTTTTTCGGCACCTCAGCGACTGGTTTCGCTTCCTCATCCTCTGCTTCCGGGGGCTTCGTCTCCACGGGAGGGGAGGGCGGAGCGAGTGAAGAGGACGGAGCTGGTGCAGAAGGCGGGAGAGCTGCCGAGGAGGCTGTCGCAGACGCTGAAGTGGACGCTGAAGTAGAGGGTTCTGATGTGACCGCAACTTCTGGCCGGATCATGGTGGTCTGGGTGCGACTTTTGCGGATAGGGGCCTTTGCACTGGCGCTCGTGGGCACGCCAAAGGCTTGCTGGGCTGTCGGTGCAGGCGCTTTGCTTGGCTGAGCGATGATTCCTGCCCGCGGAGCTGGTTCGGATGTGGGCTGTTTGACTGTGGGTTTAGGCCTCCCTAGAACAACTTTTATTGTCCTCGGTTGAGCCGGCTTCTTGCTAGGAGAAGACTGAGGCGGCCGTGGATCAGCCTCAATCGAACTCGCACTCGCACCTGTTCCCGCGCCGGTGCTGGTGCTCGCCGCTGCGCTGACTGCTTCGCTTGAGGCAGTCTTTGTCTTGTTCCTCTTCGGCTGCTTGGGAGTATTGATAGGCTTCCTTTTCGCTATCGCCGCTTTGCTGGCCGGTGCTGGAGCCTTGTAGCTATCGTCAGCTTGAAGATCGTCCCCATCGTCCTCATCCTCAGCATCAGCATCACTGTCAAAGAATTCTTCTCCTTCATAGCTTGCCGGCGGTTCCTTCGCCCGGGACACCTCCCTGCCTTTGAGCTTGCCCTTACCCTTGCTTGGGCTCGGGCCAGGCACAGCGGATGCGGCCGCTTCCGCTTCGACCTCGTCCGCTTTGCCTGCCGCTGCCATAGAAAGACAGAGTCGCCGTCAGCATCAGGTCAAACGATTGACAGCATGAGGAACGGCAGGAACTTACGCCGACGTGGGTACTTCACTGTAATTTTGACATGTCTCCCTGAAGCAGCTGCTGATGGCGCCAATTCCTCGGCTGTTGGAATGAGCTCGTAAGAGCTGGAAGCACGAGAAGACGATGCCTTGACTCGACTCGGGTCATCCGATCCCTTCCTCTGCGCAGTGTCCAAAGCGCTCTTATGCTTGCCCTTGCCAATGGTTCCTGGCCGCTTGACGAGGCGCCCGGATCTGGTCTTCGGCTTTTCGGTATCGCCCTCAGACTCGTCTTGCAGGGACACAGGCGATCCTTCGCCGGGTGTTGGCGCAGGTGGCGGCACGTCCTGGTCTTCGCCTTCATCATCCTCGTCTTCACCTCCATCATCCTGGTCTTCGCCTTCTTCATCCTCGCCTTCGCTTTCCTCGTCCTTGCCTTCGCCTTCTTCATCCTCGTCTTCGCTTTCCCCACCCGTATCGGTGAGCTCAGTTAAGTCGGAGAGTTCAGAATCCGAGCCGGCCTTCGTGTTGACCTTGGTCGCCTCAGCTGGGGGCTGTTCTTCTGCCTTGTCTGCGGTCTGATCCACCTCCATCCTGACGTCAGCTTCCGTCTCCGTTGTGACCGGTGCGCTGGCTTCTGGTGCGCCGTCTTCAGCTTTGTCGATTGACATGGGTTCGTTCCCATCCGGCGCTGAAGCGTCCTCTGCACTGGCCTCTGTATGATGCGCAGCCTGGCCTTCCTCCATCCGGGCATCCTCAGCTACGACCGCCGCGCCGCCGGAAACGTCCGCAGCCTGCCTGTCGCTGCCTTCAGACTCGGTCATCTTGTGAGCAGGAGTCGTCTATCAGCCAGTAGTGTTGACTGCCGTGTGCTCCATCGATGGTGGTGGTCAGGAAGGACGAGATCTTCGCACTTCATACGCGACCTTTCTTCTCTGGAGCTTCTCACTCAGCACCACGAGCATCTGATCTCTCGATAAACACAGGGACTTCTCTACGGCACACGCTTGGACTGCCATCAGGGTGAGTGAGGCAGAGACGCGCGCGCGATTGTGTCTGGGTGCAGCGCGGGTGCTGACGATGCCATCCATCTCTGGTCTACAGTCAAACGCATACATACACACACACATAGCGGCGATCTCTCTCCTTTGTTGCCTTCGAAGTGAGCCCTGTCCTGCTCTTTCACTGGAATGGTGAGCAATCCCCGTGTTCGATTGACGCTTGCTTCCAGATCGAAGTTCTCATCCCATCATTCTGCCCCGCGAATGCCGCGATGCAGTCCCTCTCGCCCTCCCAGCCAGTGTCCATCATGCAGTCCTCTTCATCCCAAACGGGCTCATCGACCGACTCGTCCGCGCCTGGCCTACACGCCCGTCTCGATCCGGCCGCCATTGCATCCCACCCTTACCGCAAGCAGACCATCCCTGGCTCACCTATGCCCCCATCCTCCAGCCTTCTGCCAGACGAGTACGAGGCCGCGAGCGCGGACGTGACTTTTGCTTCTGCTGCCGATGACGAAGGCGACGAGGACGACGACGAAGACGACGATGCGGATCAGAAGAGGATACGGTCCGGTGGAGGACGGAAGGGAGCGGCGGCTCCCCCGCCTGAAGTCGAACATACTCTTTCCAAACTCACCTCGCACAAGAATGTCACCGGCTGCCTAATCCTGTCTCGACCAGAGACCCTTGTCATTCGGGCGGAGGGACCAGCATTCGAGCCTGGTGGACCAGGCGCATTGGAGCGCAGCGATCGGCTCGTCAAGGTGGTCAGGATGGTACGAAGAGTGGTTGATGTGATGACGAAGGAGGTCACTGATACGGATGAAGGAGTGAGTCCTAGCTTCCCATCTGTGCCATTGAAAGGGAGCACTGACGAACAAGTGTCTTTTACCTGACTGTCAGGATGACCTCGGCTTCGTCCGCATTCGGACGAAGAAGTACGAAATGCTTATCAGTCCGTCGGAGAAGTACCTTTTGGTCGTCCTACAGGTATGTTTCCGCTTGTCGATGCGCTTCAGACCAAATGAATCATACTCACTCTCGATGACCTTTGCAGGATCCTACCATCGCCCCTTGACCCGCCTTCACGATTCGCGCTGAAATGCTTTCTTCGAGATCTGATCGTCTCGACCCCCTCTTCTCGACTCGATTCCCATCGCCCACCTTCGCGTCCGGTCGGCATTGTACTTGTACGAATAGCCTCGCTCTCCTTCTGTCGACCGCCTGAAAGTGGGCCTACTTCTTTGCAACTTCTTTATCTCTCCAAGTTCCTCAAATTTTTCCGTTCTCCATCCAGGTCTCGTTTCTGTGCTAGAGTTGCGGCAATCACAAATACCCTCTGATGCTGAACACTTTGATTTCTTCGATTGCGAGGCGATGACAATGACGGAGACAGCTTTATGATTTCTTTGGCATTTCTTCAAGCGGAGCTGGGGACGATTGTGATCCAGCCGCCATCGACGTGCACATTCTGTCCCTGCATGAAGGTGTTGTTCACCAGAAAGAGGACAGCAGATGCCTGTGAGAGAGGAGGGCGGAATGTGAGTCAGGGCGATGTTGCGTTCGGTGATAGCATCTCGTCTGGAGCTTACCATTTCGCCGGCTGAACCCACTCTACCGTTAGGAGGTGAGATGGAGACGTCGTTCTCCTCGGTGTGGCCGCCTTTCTGCGAGCCGCTGGAGGTCATCTCGCTGGGGAAAAGGCCCGGAGCGATGGAGTTGACGCGGATGCCGGGAGCCGCCTTGTGACCGTAGTTGATTTCATGCGAAAGCATCTGCGTGAGATGGGTCGCAGCGGCTTTGGACGAGTTGTACGCGAAATGATTCTGCGCGGTCTTAACGGTCCCCGAGATCGATGTGATGTTGATTACAGAGGGGGTAAAGCCTTCGCGGAAGGGCTTCTTGAGGCCAGCCTCGAGCAAGGGGAGAAAGGTCATGGTGCTGAAGAAGACAGCGGCCACGTTGGTGTTGAAGACATTAGTCCACTGCTCGAAGGACTCGTTGCTGAGATGCTTGGACGAGTACTCCTGCGCGTCCTTCACGCCATTCTCAAACTTCGTGACTGGCCCTGCAATGCCTGAATTGTTGATGAGGACGTCCAGCCTACCGTCCTTGGAGCGAACCTCGGCTGCGACCTTCTCGAGCTGAGCCTTGTCTGTGACATCGAGCTGGAGTCTGCGGGAGAGAAAGAACTCGTTAGATAGGTATACTCTTCACAAGAACGCGTCAAGAACACTCACGCAACAAGACTGCCTGGGAGACCTTTACCGTGGATTTCTACGGCCTCGTTCAGCTTCTCCAGGCGGCGACCCGTGATGTAGACTTTGGCGCCGTTGGCAGCGAGGGCGCGAGAGGCATAAAGGCCAATGCCCGTGCCACCACCTGTGACGAGGGCAACGGCACCGTTGAGGCGACCAAAGAGATCGGCAGCTGCGAAAGAGGGGAGGGACATGGCGATTGCTTGCTGAGGGGAGTAGTGACTTAGTGAGTACGAGGGAGGACAGGGAAGGAGGAATCAATCAGCTCTTGTACGAGGACCTTTAAACGCTTCTTCAGAGAACAAGATCGACTGCTGCGAATGAATGGTCAGCGTATTCAACAACGTCATCCGCATCGGCTGCCTTCTTCTTAAGGAGGTGACGGTGAGAACTGAGTCCACTCTGATTTCTTCCCATTCGCCGCTCATTTTAGAGTCTTGACTGACTTGGTGCCTGATGCCGGCGGAAGGGAAAGCGGGTGTGAGCAAAAGTGCCTCGCGCCAAAAGTGCCCTGGGCAATTTTGGAGGGCAACTTTGAAAGCACTCAAACCACAACTTGAAAGTTGCCCCGGAAAAAGGCTGAAAGTGCCCTCAATCAAGCCAGCCATTGCACAAACGGGCAAA
>RDSH01000301.1:0-21414 GCA_009428295.1 Tilletia walkeri
AGGAGAAAACCGAGGATAGATCCTACGAGTGTACCGGCAAGCTGTGCGGGAGTAAGACCGCTGCTCTGACGTTGAAGTGGGGTTTCACCACCTGGAAGGGTGCCAGAAGGTGCAGGAGGATTGATGACGGTCGATGTTCCATCGATGACGGTAGTTCCGGAGTAGATGGACGTGGGGCCAGGCAAGAAGGTCGTCCCTGAAGCGATGCTGGTAGCACCTGGTAGGAATGTGGTCCCGGATATGACGGCAGATGATGATGCTGGACCAGCAGTAGGTCCGACGGTGGTTCCTGAGATGATGCTCGTAGGGTTGGATCCTCCCGTTGAGCCAGGAAGGAAGGTGGTTCCGCCGACGACAGAGGTACCCGATGGCAGGAAGGTAGTCCCAGCACTGTTCGATGCACCCGGAGGGAAAGTTCCAGTCGAGCTCCCACCTCCGCCTTGACTCTGGGTTATGCTGGAGCCAGGATTCGAGCCTACTCCACTATTTGACGATGGGGGTTCGGATGCGGTTGCTGATGGGCGGGAAGACGAGGCTGAGGGTGCGGGTGCTGGAGTGATGCCCGATGAGCCTGGCATGCCCGAAGACTGGCCGGGAATGGGCGCACTGTTCGCCCTCGTTGAAGTAGGCGCAGACGATCCTCCCGTGCTGCTAGGCCCCACACGCTGTCCCGACACCGTATACAACGTTCCCAGAGGCGGATAGGGAGTCGGACCCGTGTACAAGAGAGGCACGGGCTTAGCGACGTAGAGGGTGGTAGTGGTGACTCCAACTTCGACATTGGTGCTGACAGTGGGACCGATGAGCCCATTGGGATCGTAGAGGACGGTCTCTTTGGTTCGGGTGTAGGTCTGGGTGAGGGTGGTGTAGGCGGAGTAGGTGAGCCAGGATGGGAGTTTTTGGTCTGTGGACTGGGGCCCGGGGGCTTGTCCAGGGAGCGCCTCGAGCGACATCTTTTGTAGAGTGAGACAAGGGGAAATGGTCAGCTCCCTCCATGCTGTGAGAATGAGCTAGTCACAGACTGTACTCACTGTCTAGCTCTGCCCGACGCTCCGAATTAGCAGTAACTCCTGCTTGAAAAAGGTTCGTAAAGCCGGTTCGTTCGCCTCGTGAAAAGATGCGTGAGAAAGATGCGTAGTCTCTATTTGTGTTTTGTGAGGTCGTCGCAAAGGTGTTTCGTGCGTTAAGAAGATAAGTGTTGTCGTTATTTGAGGTCGTAAAAATTGGGCAGATCCGTGGATAGTGATGAACGAGACGAAGGCGCAAGGCTCAGGGGCGTCTAGCTCCAGATAGGTTGCGTCTAGAAGCAGTGAGAGCCGGTAGGACGGGCGCAAGGATTCTGGAAGAGACAGAGAGAGAGCGAGTCAAGGTCAGTAAGAAGGTAAGAGGCAGACGCTCGGGCCGTTGGATCATTCATATTGACGGCCGTCCTGGCCCAAAGAAGGCAAAGGTCCAGAATCTCGAGGCTACACTCACCTCAACTGACAGCGCAAATGTCACAGGGAAGCTGACAGTGTTGAGCTCGCTGTTGTCTAGAGAAAGAGATGGGAGTGAAGGTGAGTGAGTGAGTGAGTGAATAAATACGGGAAAGGTAAACATGGCCCCTATTCGCCCGATCTCAGAATTTTTGTGGAACGCGTGTTATGTAAGCATGACATCATTCACGACGCGTCTCGCCAAATCACATCACGTGCATCTCCCTGTCATCGCTTGAGACGCGTCGCAGCATAGCAACAAGAAATTTTTGTCCCCAATCCCACCTCGACCTTCGCCTCTCGCTCTCTTCCTCACTCACACTGACAACCGCAGACGAAAATGGCGAAGTCAACACTCAGACAGAAGCGCAAGGCAGTCGAACAGCACAAGGCAAACAAGAAGGCACGCACAGAACGCAGGAAAAAGGGAGATGGTCCCAAAGGTGTAACTCGTACCATCGAAAACACGCCCTTGCCCAAGCTCACTGTCCTCAAGTCGGCCCTCAAGAAGAAGGAAGGCAGCGGGACTGGCGATGGGAAGAAGGCTGGGAAGGGCAGGAGTGTTGATGATGTTGAGGATGAAGAAGACGACGACGACGACGACGACGACGAAGAACCCGAAGACGATGATGAAGACGAGGACCGACAGGAGGAGAGCAGTACCGCCGCAGCCGGACGCGCCGCAGCCGACTCCGAAGACGATGAAGCCGAGGACGGAGTAGCAAACGAAAACGAAGACGAAGAAGTCGACCCCCGAGACGACCCCTACGCCCCACCCTCCATCCTAATCACAACCTCCCTCCCTTCCTCCTCCCTCTCCCCCCACCTCTCATCCCTCAACGCCCGTTCCCACCCCTCCGAACGAACCCGCTCCTTCATAACCGAGCTCCTCTCCATCTTCCCCGGTGCTGAATACCGTCCGCGTGCCAAGGCTAAAGGTGCCGGGCTGGGCAAGATCGCAGGATGGGCTAGGAAGAGGGGTTTTGATGCGCTCGCTGTTGTTGGGCAGGACGTGAATCAGAAGGGGGCGGTCCCTGCTTATTTGACAGTCGTTCAACTTCCTAATGGACCTACGGCCTTCTTCCGTCTCACCTCCATCAGTCTGGGAAGCGAGATCGGAGGACATGCACGCTCAACTCCTCATACCCCCGAACTCATCCTCAACAATTTCTCCACCGCCCTCGGACATCAAGTTGGATCCCTCTTCCGATCGCTCTTCCCTCAGATTCCAGATCTGGACGGGAGACAGGTCGTCACTGCCCACAACCAACGCGACTTCATCTTCTTCCGACGACACCGGTACATGTTCGCCAGTGCAGATAAAGCATCCCTGCAGGAGATCGGTCCACGTTTCACCCTCAAACTACGCTTGCTTAGGACCGGTCTGCCCAAGGGAGCAGGCGAGTGGGACGGAGAGGTCAGGTTCGATGGTGTCAATGCCGAACCGGACGCGCCTGAACCACAGGGACTGGGACAAGATGAGGATGGACCAGATCCTCAGCCGGAGGAGGGGGACGACAACGATGGCGATGCTCAGGCTTCCTCATCAGGCTCTAAAAAGAAGTCGAAGATTGTCGCTGCCGACGGACAGGACGGCGGCGAGGTCGAATTCAAGTGGAAGGTGAGTTTGGCTTTATCCTTTCTCTTTCCTCTGGTACTGCCCTCTGTACGATCTTATTCTGACGCATATCCATTCCAACCCCCTCCCACCATCAACAGTCGAGAATGGGTGTCAATCGCCGCAGTTTCTTCTTATAGTAGTGCCCTCAGCATCAGTCACCCACTCCAGTTTGTCAGATCATTCCTCAGTGCTATACGAGTCTTTGAAGATTGTCGTAGGATATCAAAGTCCCCGGGGTAAATTTTTTTGGGAAGTGCGCGTGACGGCAGGTTGCAGGATGAGGAGACGGGGAGACAGTGTTGGGGACAATTCTCGAGAAGCGCGAATGCAAAGGGAGTGGGGATGAGAAGAGGAGTGAAGGGACAACAGGTTCAAAGCAGAGAAAAGGGACACCGAGAAATAGTCCGAAATCCTGCGCGTTCAAGAACTCAGCGACGTGCCCTCCAGCTGTTTTGTCAAGTCGCTCAGCTCGGTTCTAAAAGGAGAAAGGAGTGACCGTCAGTTTTCCCCCAAATCGGTAAGATCAGAACAAATCCCACGGGCTCGACTCACTTTAACCTCAACAGCTCCTTAACAGCCTCATCAACCTCCCCACCCTCCCCCGCCTTAGCCGCCCTAACCTTCTCCCCCTGCTCCTTAACCAACCCCTCCAAAGCCCGATACTCATCCGTCTTCTTCTCCTCACTCAACGCCGAGGCAGCAGCAGCAGCCTGCGCAGCCTTCTTAGCCGCTTTCGCCTGCTTCTCCAGCTGTTTCTTGCTAAGTGGTTTACCATCCGGTCCTAGGGGAACTGTCGCCGCGTTTTCAGCAGGTTTGGCAGCAGCAGAAGCAGCACCACCGAACTGCACCCTCCACACCTCTACCATCTTCTCCTCGATCCGCTTGAACAGATGGCCCGGCGTACCCAACTTGTGTCCCGGCAAGAGGTAGATCCCAAACAGAGGACTACCTTCCTCGAGCGCCCTCGGCGGCGCATCCAACTGCTCCAAGATGCCCGCCGACGCACTCGGCATGAAAGGGTGGCAGAGTGGGCTGAGCGTGTAGATGAGATTGATAGCGAGCAGGAGCGTCGTATCGCACTTGGCGCGCTCATTGTTGTAGAGCGAGTTATCGAGTCCTTGTTCGGAAAGGAAGAGGTTCCCGCGTGCAGAGATGGCCATCATAAGTTGAAGACCTGTCCGAAGTTTGACGGAGTCCATAGCATCGACATATTGCGCCAACAGCCCATTCACATCCTTCACGAACCCACCATACGGTCCTTCCAAATCCGAGCCCAGCGGCGTGCCGAGCGTGAGTCCATGCTCGTGTCCAGAAGAGGGGAGCTCAGGAACAACACCATCGTACTTCTTCATGAAGCTCAACACGCGGTTCACAAAGTTGCCCAGGTTGGCTACGAGCTCCGAGTTGTTCCTCTGCACAAAGTCGGCCCATGCGAATTGACTGTCGGCCGTCTCGGGTCGGTTGGCGAGGAGGTAGTACCTCCATACCGAAGGGGAAACCCCAACCTCGGCCGCCTTATCACCAAACACACCGACATTACGAGATTTGGAGAACTTGCCGCCTTCGTACTGGAGGTACTCCGTCGTCGAGATCGAGTCGAGCATCGTCCACTTCTCCTTAGTCCCCAACAAGCAAGAGGGGAAAATGACAGAGTGGAATCGGACGTTGTCTTTGCCCATGAACTGGTAGAGTTTGACGTTGTCCGGGTTCTTCCACCACTGTTCCCACTGATCGGTGTAGGTAGCCGTGATGGATGGGTAGCCGATGGGCGCGTCGAACCAGACGTACAGGACCTTATCCTTCATCGCCTCCAGAGGAACGGGCACACCCCACTTGAGATCCCTCGTCAAGGAGAAGGGACGCAGACCTTCCTTGAACCAGTTCTCGGTGATCTGTCGACCGTTGGAGGACCAATGACCTTCCTTCATAGCCGCGCGGGCCCACTTCTCCGTCGTAGGTTGGAGTGTATCGATCCGGATGAACATATGTTTTGAATCGCGCACGACGGGAGTGGAGGAGCAAGTCTTGCATCGCGGGTTGATGAGGTCGATAGCATCGAGGAGTTGACCGCATTTATCGCACTGATCTCCACGCGCATCATCATAGCCGCACTTCGGACAGGTCCCCTCCACGTACCGATCAGCCAAATACCGCTTGTCGGATTCGCAGTAGAGCTGAGTGACCGATTTCTCCTCGAGGAAGCCGTTCTCGTTCAGCTTGAGGAAGATGTCCTGTGCGATGGTCGTTTGCTGAGGGGTGGTCGTTCTCCCGAAGTGGTCGAAGCCGATCTCGAACCAGGTGTACGCTTTGCGGTGGAGGGCGTGGTACTTGTCGCAGAGCTCTTGCGGAGTCACCCCGTCCTCGATTGCCTTTGTCTCCGTGGCGGTCCCATACTCGTCTGTGCCGCAGATATAAAGGGTGTTCCTGTTCCGGGAGCGGGAGTAGCGGGCGTACACATCTGCGGAGAGCGTCGAGCCGATGATGTTGCCGAGGTGTGGTTGGTTATTAACGTATGGTAATGCCGATGTGACCAGAACGTTGGCCTCGTCCTTCTTTGGGAGGATCTTGTCCGTGCTGTTGGCAGGGATGTGCATGCGCGGGAGGAGGGGGGAGATGGCCGTGGTCGACTTCGCTTCCCAGGCCGGGGGAAAGGGAGACGCCATGGTTGGTGTTGGGGCGCGGGGGAAGGCGATGAGAGAGAGAGAGAGAACGTGTGCTAAGGGGATTGACGTTGAGGAGAAGGGCGAGGTGGTCGTGCGAGGCAGCGAGCGAAAAAGGGAGGGAGGTGTTGGGGTGCTCGGAGCCTTTCTTTTTTTGCAGCTGGTGACTCATATACAGAGACCCGAGACCCAGAGTCTGGTCAAAAGTCATGAGCTCACGTGGCGCCAAAAGTGCAATCTTGGGGAAATGGAGCAATTTTGAAAAGCAGCCAGGAAGCTCCACCCACACTCGCTCAGCTCGAAGCCTGCACAGATCCCGACCACCACCTACCTACCCACACTCGCACTTGGTCAATAGCAACGATGGCAGTGAGTCCAATATAAACGCTGCTCCTATATGCGCACTCAACTGACCCCCTCCCTTCCCCTCAGATCAACTGGATCCTCCTAATCTCCCGCCAAGGCAAAGTCCGCCTCGCCAAATGGTTCTCAACAATGTCCCCCAAATCCAAATCCAAAATAACAAAGGACGTAACCCAGCTCGTCCTAGCCCGTCGAACAAGGATGTGCAACTTCCTCGAATATAAGGACTCGAAGGTTGTCTATCGGAGGTATGCGAGTTTGTTCTTTGTTTGTGGGATTGGTGGGGGGGATAATGAGTTGGTTACGTTGGAGATTATTCATCGGTATGTCGAGATTCTGGATCGGTACTTTGGCAATGTGAGTTTCTTTCTTCGTGCGCTCGGGTGTGGATTGTATCTGGCGACTTGCTTTCTGACGATTTACTACTCCCTCCTCTCTGCGCCGCAACCAGGTATGCGAGCTCGACCTAATCTTCAACTTCCAAAAAGCATACGCGGTACGTGTTTCCCCCGCCCTCTCCCCACGGAATGCACTCAGCCTAACTGACATTTCATCCTCTCTCTCTTCGCAGATCCTGGACGAACTCATCATGGGCGGCGAGCTGCAAGAATCCTCCAAGAAGTCCGTCCTGCGCGTCGTCAGTCAGAGCGATACCATCGAGGAGGCCGAGCAGAGCGAAGATGTGAGTACCTTCTCTTTCATCCCAGGTTCACTGTTTCTTTGAGCTCGTCGGCTGAAATGTCGAATGGTTTCTCACAGTCACTGGCGAGGATCGGGTCGCGGTCAGGATGAAGACATCTCTCCTCTTCGCATTTACACACGCACGCACCGCCTCGCCTTGTTTCCAGGCTTGTATACTACATCCAGAGACATATCCCACTGTCCCGCAACACATTCCCACACATCGCATCTCCTCAGCCTCATCTTCCAGCAGAAGCCTCAAGGAAAGCACGCACCAAACGCGCTCAAAGAAGGACAAAAAAATGCAAGGTTGCTTTAAGATCTTTAACCCAAGGAAGGGTCCAAAAAGGAAGGGAGGTTTCTAAAACTGATTCTATTTCATCCGATTGGTGACCTGCCTCGTGAGCGCGACGAGAGCCTCCTTGGCGTCGCTCGGCGGTAGCACGTCCAGTGCGTTCCGTGCCTGTTCGGCATAGTGGTCTGCGAGCCAGGCTGTGCGTTGGAGGGCTTGTGAGGAGAGGACGAGTCGGAGGGCCTGTTGATGTACGAATGGAGATACATGAGTATAAATGCCCTAGGCAGGAATCCTCTCGCGAGAATTGAAGGATAAGAAAAAAACTCACCTTCTCAACATCGCCCTCGCCCTCAAACTTGCGGGAAACCATCTCTGCCAACCCGCTCTCGGCTCCGAGCTCCTGCCATGCATATAGCACAGGCGCAGTCGCGAGACCCAGACGAAGATCGGCCCCACCAGATGGTTTGCCAAACATGTTGGAGGTCGTCCGGAAGTCGAGTAGATCATCCACGAGCTGAGAGCAAATTGCAGGAAAACAGGGTTAGTGTCAGGTCGTTAGCCATAACGTGCTGGATTAGAAACACACCTGAAACGCCATCCCTAGATTCCTACCAAACCAATACGCCGCATCTCTGACCTGCCTACACCTCTCCACGCCTTCCTCCTCCCCCTGCGCCTTCACCTCCCCCTTCGACAACCGGAGCATCTCCGCCAGACGCTCGACCGCCTCCGCCCCGCACCCACCCAAGATCGTAGCCGCGCGCGCTGATTTCCCGATGAGGGATGCTGTCTTGAGGTATGTCTTTTGGAGGTAGTGTGCGAATTGTTCTTGTGTGGGTCCGCCGGGTGGGTATGATGTTGAAGAGGAAGAAGAAGGGAGGGGAGCCATAGGGTCGAAGGAGAGGAAGGAGGAGAGAGGGTTGCTGTTGGTAGCAGTGGGAGAATGGTCCGTCGCGTAGATAGCATGTTCGAACGCTGCCAGACTTTCTTGTACTTCCTCGTCTGCGCCTTGTATCGGAGCAGCAGCAGCAGGACCGGGAGCACCCTTCAACTGCATGACCTCCCCCTCTACCAAGTTCGCAATGACCGTCGCGAGCAACTCCACAACTTCGTTATCCCTCAATCTGGCGAGTGCGACGGACGCGCGACCGAGTAGGAAGTCGCCGGCTAGGATGGATAGTTTGTTACCGAAAGAAGCTGGGGCGGAGGGAGCTGAGCGTCGGAGGGAGGCTTCGTCAATGACGTCGTCGTGGAGTAATGAAGCTACGTGGATCATCTCTGTGATTTCGGCCAGTCTGCGCTGGGTGGGGAGGAGGTACGTCGGTCCTTGTTCGCCCTGGGTCGGTTGGGACGCATGTGGATTATGGTCGTTGAGGATATGGACAGGACTGATCGGTTTGCCTACGCTCATCCCTGGTTCGTTCTGTGCGCGCTGTTGGAGGGTTGGCCAGAGGGGTGAGAGGCCGTTGGTTGCGCGTGCCATGAGGAGGACGATCTGTGGACGGATGTGTTTTCCCTCTGCTTGGAAGTAGTATTTTGCGATGGTGTCTAGGGCTGGATGGCCTGATCCTAGGAGACGGGATACGGAGGAGCGGAGGGATGCGAGTTCAGTTTTGATCATGCGGAGGGGGTCGATGTCTTGGAATGATGGATCTGTGTCTGTTGGTCTTGGTTGTTGTTGTTGTGATGGTGAGTGGGTGGAGTAGGAGTGGTGGTGCTGTAGGCGAGTTGCTGTGATAGTAAAGCATGATGATGATGATAGTGATGCAGCAGCTGCTAATGTTGATGATGATGATGACCTAGAAGAGAGATGTCTGAGAGCAGAAGAGTAGGAGTATGAAGCGAGTGGTGACATGATGTTGCTGTATGCTGAGGAGGTCGAAGCTGAAGACGAGGAAGCGGAAGGAGCTGAAGCTGATCGAATACTGACATGCGCTGCTCTTCTTACGAGACTTGGAGCATAGAACAGCGACATTTTCCTTCTTCTCTTTCCTTTTGCGCGAGGTTGTCGTTGCTGTCGACCTGAGCAAAGATGGATGAGGTGGGAAGATGGAGGTGAGGAAAGTGGCTGACGTGAGGGAAGCAGAGGATCTTCTTTTTCTCGGAAACAACCGGCAACTTCTCATTTCCGAATCATTCCGACGCTTACATAATCACCACCCACTCACCCAGAATTTCCTCTTCCTCAGCTTGGACCATCTCAACCACCACCACCTTCCAACCAGACAATGTCATCCTTCAAGCGCAGAACTCCAGCAGCATCAACAGCCACAGTGGGGATAGCAACCACTCCCTCTTCCTCCCTCCCCATCGGACTCAGACCATCACCAACATCATCCCTCCCACAACCACTCCTCTCCACAGGCATCACAGCACTCGACGACCTCATCGCAGGCAGAGGCATCCCATCATCAACCACCCTCCTCCTCATCCCAGAGGACTATGCATCATCCTCTGTCGGAGATCCATGGACGGTCATCGCTGCAGAACCTTACACAGACCTCATCCTCGCTTATGGCATCGCTCAGGGCATCGCTCATCAACACACAAACATCATCATCGGACAACAACCAGCACTCTTCTGCAACTCACTCATGGCAAGAATAGGAGATGGCGACATCCCTCCCACAACAACAACAGCAGCAGCAGCGCAGAGCTCAATTGATACCTCAGATCAACTCAAGATCGCATTCCGATATGCGAACCTACCCATCCTCAACTCCAGCAACGCAGATCAGGACGACAATCCTCCCTCCACAAGCAGCACATCTACCGCCAAAGACGCCGCCAGCAAAGAGTTCCCATCCACCTTCGATCTCTCCAGAAGGATATCACCCCAGACACTCGAAGATGCGCGCAAGGGCGGCTTCCTACATTGTGTTGATGTCGCTGCCTTTGCTTCGGAAGAGTCTGGAGCGGTGTATGACCAGGCGTGGGCTGCTATACAGGACATCGTCAATAAGCTCAAGCTGAGAGCAGAGCAAAGGTGAGTGGCTCATTTCCATCCTCTTGCTGCGTATAGGAGGATTATGCAAGCTGACTTTCCTTCCCTCTCCGTCTTGGGAAAACAGTCCCGACGCTCCACCGCCCGTGCTGCGTATCCACATCCGCGCTCTTGGCTCACCAGCCTGGCATCCCACTCCTACCTCCATCTCAACCTCAACCGACCAAAGTCGCTTCCTCCTCCGCCTCAAACACCTCCTTCGCTCCCTCTCCGTGCCCTCCGTGCCCGGCATGCAAAGCAGAAGAACAACACCCCTCATCCCATCCATCGCCACACTCACACTCTCTCCTTACGCCCTCACCACAACATCGTCTGGGACGGAGGACGTAGCGCATCGATTGAGTTCGATCGCAGATACCGCTCTAGCTCTATCATCCTTCGACGCCCGACCCTCGCTCAGACATCTACTCGTCGCTCCTTCGTCGTCCACGAAATCACGCAAGTCGACACATGGATATACAGGTGCAATTCGCGTACTCCGCTCAGCTGCGGGTGTCGGTGGATGGCCGAATGAGGTCGTCCGAGCGAGTGTGTTGAGGGGGATGTCTTCTTCTTCTGCATCTTCTGCGGATGCGGGTGGTGGTGGAGGAGCGGGCGAGAACGATCTTGCGTTCAGGGTGGGGAGGAAGAAATTTACTGTGGAACTGCTCAATGTGGATGATGTTGGGTTGGCGAGGCGGGAGGAGCTGGATCAACAGAAGGAGGCAGGAGGAGGGACGAAGGATGGGGGGGATGTGTTGAAGATGATGGAGGAGTTGAGAGTTAAGGAGGAGGAGTTGCGGGTGAGGGCTGCTGGTGGGGGAGTGCGGAGGGGTGTACAGGTTACGAGTCCGACTCCTGCCTCGACTTCGCCTGCTGCTCCTCCCGCCCGAACATCACAACCTTCGACCACTGCGGCAAAGACCACGTCTTCTTTCAAGTTGGGAGGAGGTGGGTTGGCCTCTTTACGAGCGAAGGGACTCGCTGCGCGCGCTGCTGCCTCGTCCTCGAACGAGGGTAGGCCTCCTGCGCCGGTGGTTGTCGAGTTGGAGGGGGCTGAGGGGGGCTCAGGTGCTGGCCGGGGGGCTGGAGGGGCAGGGACAGGGGCAGGGATGAGGTCGGCGGGAAGGAAGCCTGTGTTTGAGAAGAGGGCTGATCAGCTTGAATTCTGATTCCATCTTTTCTTCCTGGCCCTTCTCTTCTCTTTGGGCTTTTTGTCAAGTGGACTTTTGGAACGGGGGCTGGGAGGGTTGAATTGGGGTTAGTAGGATGTGGTTGATGGACTGCGTTCCTTTTTCTTCGTGGAACTATTCGCGCCTGGAGATAATGCTCACTCCTTTCCTTCTTCGTCTAGGGTCTCCTTTTTTGAACATCTCACTGCTGACTCTTCTCTTTCCTCCCCATCTCACTCCCACTCCCTGAAGCAACCAAGGGATGATCATCGAACAGAGCTCTGCGCACCTCAGACGTCCATCTGCGCGCGGGTCACGACTTTCATAATCGTGCGCCCTTCCCAGTTCTCTTTTGACTTTCTGTGGAAATCATTTTACATTGGAGCCTACACACATCCCAAGATCAAATGACGACTCTCATCTCTGCCTTCCTTTCGGGGGTGGTCCTTTTGGGAGGAGGAATGGGGCCTGGGGGAGGACGACACTGCCTTGATCGTATGGGAAGGGCGGGTTTGTTTTCCCCTGAGTTTCGCACCTTGTCTCTCCTGGAGGATTTGGGTAGAGGCGTGGACATTATGGCCTTTTCATTCGAGGGACATCTCGTTTGGTCGCCGAGGTGGGGGGGGGGGGGGGGGGAGGGGGGGGGGGAAGGGCGTGGATGTGTGACGAGGTGGGGAGTGCAGGGGTCGAGCCTCGAGCTTCGAGCCCACGCATGGAGAGCCTGGATCTCTGGGGTCCAAAGATGTACATCGTACATCAGGAGTGCGTGGATTTGGCGTGCTTGCTGCTCTTACTCGTACTTCGCCAATTCATACCTGCCTGCGTGCTGCTTACCCTCTTTGCCAAAGCCAGCATCTCTCTGCTATCTACATATGGACCTTCCAAAGTAAGCATTTGACTAAATTTAGGATCTCTTCTTGCAGACGCCTCCGGACGCCACCAGCGCCTCTTGTCTTTGAAGAAGGTCACATATAGATCACCATAGCCGCGGGGCGCCGGAAGCAGACTCAGCAGAGCAGTGCTGGCCTCTGGGCCGCTGGGTCACGCAGCAAAGGCTTGGTGCGCTGGTGGTGGCCGGTGCGCTGGCGTTGTGGCTGGAAGGTGTCTGAGACGTACTTTCGGTTCGGATGTTTCCCCTACGTTCCCGAGATGTGTTCGGGCTCTTACAGTCAGTAGTAGGTCACGGCGACCAGCATACATCTCCAAGCTCCAACTTCGACTTCGACTTTTGAGAGAGGCCGTCGTCCCGCCGTCCCTCCTTCTGATACACCCGGGGAGGCGGTGGCGGGTGATGGCTATATGGACAGTAGGGAATGGTGAAAAAATTTGAAGCTGGGGCAGAGGCGGCGGTGTCTAGCGACGGTAGTCGAGGTGGTAGTCTCCCAAGAGAAAAATATGTCTGAGCTTGAGCTCAACGCTTAAGTTTAAGAGAGACAGAGTTCTAAACATATGCGAGTATAGTTTATTGAAGCGCCAGCATGTGCATCTCTAATTGATTATTGCCCTGTGTCAGGCTTACCTTTACTTATAGGATTAACTTAATGGCCGCCCCGGGGCGGGTGACCCGCCCCCAGGGGCGGGTCAGCTCAAAACCCGCCCCTGCAAAAGTGGTCACCTCGACCAACTTTCGTAGATCTGCCCCCCCTCAACGCGCTACTGAAACAGATGAGACTCCAAAGCAAATTTCGCAGAGATGCAAACGCCTTTTCCCCGATTCGACGAACAGACACTCCATCGAAAATATCGCACCTAGACACCCATCATGTTTTCTGAGAAGAAATTCCTTACTGAGCTACACTGGCGCCCTGCTTCTGGGCGATGCTTTTAATCTTGAATGTTGGAGCCTGCGAGCGCAAATTTCTATGCAAAAACAGTGTGTCTGTCTGTGCTATTTTCTGATATAGAAATTTCGTAGGAAATACACGCGTTTATCTTTCTCTGATGCTTCTAGGCAGATTTTGAATTGCGTAAGCAGATGTGCCCGCGCACCCGCCCCTCTGGAAGCAGGTTGGGAGGGGGGGCGGGTTTCAAGACCTTTTCTCTATGAACCCGCCCCGGGGCGGCCATTAAGATCGCCCTTACTTATATACTTACTTCGGTCCTACATGCTGGGATGGACGACGCTGAAGAAGCCGAAGCTCGCCTTCTTGCGTTCCGAAGCCGAATGGATGGGGGACGGTCCCGCTTGGGATGGGTCGAAGTCGCCGTTTCTAACGGCGGCGAAAGTCGGACGTCGTTTGGGAGAACATCTGCTTCCCGAGTGAAGATGAAGATGGATGTAAATTCGCTGTCACATGGAAGGGATTGTATGTAACGCAGAGGTGGGGGATGATCTAGATGCATCTCACTTGGAGGTGCGCGCAACGCACGGGGGAGCGGTTGCACAGCGCGGCACAGCCAGATAATAATGGGTGGTACAGCATGCATCACCACGAGCCCACGTACATACCACATGCAGAGAACTCGAACCCAAAGCGGTCTGGTCTGGTATGTGTATGTACTCCGCAGTCTGTGAAATGTGCGCGCCGAGTAGAAGCTGCAAGAAGTGTTTAATGATCTGGATCTTCAGCTGCAAGGACTGCGAGCATGCTGAAACCAGCGTCCGGCGCGTGAACGGGGGGAAGGAGTGAGTTGATGCTGTGAGGATGTGAGGAGTATGAGGAAGGAGTTTGTAAGTTGTGGAGAGGAGGTTGAAGGAGGCAATCCCGGTTCGTCCCGGACTGTGGCATCATAGGAGATGCTGGTGAGAGCCGACAGCTTGGCAATTGGTCATGGTAGTTTTCTTTAGCTGGATGGATGTGCGAATATGATTGACGTGTTCGTTGATGAGAGTGAAGAAATGGACCGGGTTCGGTGTGGTGTTCAGCCGGTTACTTGTGGGATGAATACATAATGGGAGGCGGGAGATGGGCGAGAGGTGGTGGAGGAGAAGATGAGCGAGAAACGAGATTGCATGAGTTTCGCGTGGACAAGGCACAGGGACAGAGGAAATTCGGAGGCTGGGTAGTTGCTTACATGTGAATTCAGAGGTGGAGTGACTCTCATTCGAATTTCAGTCAGTGGTGGATTGGTCATGGCAGCATCCTCCCTCCCTCACTCACTCTCACTCCCCTTCCTCTAGCTACCCATCGCAACCACCCAACGACGATCCCATTCTCTGCCATATTCATCCAATCCAGCATCCAGCTCACACCTCCAAGCAAGCAAAGCACACGAACCAGGTGGCCAACAAACGCAAGCAACCAAATCATCACCCTTTCTATTTCACCAAACAAAGGACGCGTCACACACACAAGGAACGCGACACGCATCACACGCGGTAAGTTACTCTCTTTCTCTCTCTCTCAGCCCATATGATCTCATCACCTTCTCACTCACATCTCCATCTCTCATCTCATCCCCCGTATCATCCTCGGAACACCCTCGGTCCCTCTCTCTCTCTGTATCTTTTCCTCTCCAGATCGGACGAGAACCCTTATCAACTCATCAGGAACGCGCTTCATCTCACCTCGACACAAACGGCAAACAGCGGGGATCCCCTTGCCAGCGCTGCATCATCTCCTGGCCCAAGGCCTGACCTTTGTCCCGCCATGGATTCCAATTTAAGAGTCCACACATCTTCACAAACATCGACAACTCCTTCCTCATGGCCACCTCACTCCTATGATCCCTCCTCCGCCTCTTCCTCCTCTTCCGCCTCCTCTCGCAACATGAACAACAGTCGATCCCGATCACGCTCACACTCTCGCTCACGATCACGCTCCAGGGTACGAGCTGCAGCCAGTCGGAGCACAACAACGACCAGCAACAACATCTTCAAAGCAGTCAGGAAACCATCAGCTTCCACTTCCGACATCTTACCCTTCGCCATGTCTCCCACAACCCCATCTCTGTCCTCCTCCTCCGAAGACAGATCAAGGTTCTCATCTCGTCCCCTCTTTCCCGACGATGACGATGACGACGCACATGGGGAGGACGAGGACGAGGAGGATGATACGGATCTGGGCGACTACCATGATGATGAGGATGAGGAGGACGAGGAGGAGGACGATGGGAAGAGCAGTGCTAGCGCAAAACAACCCGTCAACGAGAACGTACCAACTTCCTCAAATTCATCCACTTCCTCACCCTCCATCCACTCCCTTCGTAAACGGACAAGAAGGCGGCGGCAACCCCAATCCCAACAACAACAACTACAAACACGCAAGCACCGCACATCCTCCTACTCCATCTCACCCCACAGTCCACTCGGCGTCTTACTGGCTCCACTCTCCACCTCACAAGACTCATCAGCAGGTCCATCCTCATACGCCACCACTGCCTCCTCATCTAGCAGTCCTCCCTCTACCTGCGATACAACTGCTACCAGTCCTGAGTCCACCTCGCACCACTCCCATGGAGGGTCTCGCAACAAGGCCGGTGGAGATGTTGGAACTCTCTTCTCCCTCAGCTCATTCCCTTACAACGAGTCTCATCGTCATCATCAGAAGAGGGACAGTGTCGACTCTACTGGATCACGAAGTCAGCGGAGCGGAGGAGGTGCGACCACGAACAGGGGAGCAGCTCACCCTTCCAGAACGCACCATTCTCGAGGATCAACGCGTTCGAATTCGATGTCGACCAGTCGGTCGGAATGTTGCTCTGAATGCGGTCATCAGGATGGAGAAGGGATCATGGTCCGGAACTTGTCGGCGGATGGATCTCGGGGAGGAGGAGGAAGTGGTGCTATCCATTCTCGATCGAGCGCTTCGTCGTCCTCGGCTTCGAGTCAGGTGTCGGCGGAGAGGTCGCCTCTCTTCCCACCGCTGAGACCTTCTTCGAGCTCGATCACCACGGCTTCGTTGTCGAACTGGAACGCTTCTTCTGGTGGTGGTGGGGCTGGGTCCGGGGTGTCCAGAGGACAACAACAACAGCCGTCTTCGCCGCTTTCTACGCCTCGGATGAGCAGTAATACGAGTTTACCCTCGGTCGCTCATCAGTCTACTACCTCCGTCGCTACCTCGACCACGAACACGGTAGGGACGAGCATCTTCTCGATCCCTCCACCCAAATCGATCCGGACTCTTTCGGGCCTCAGCGCTGGTTCGAGTCTGACCTCTAACTCGAGTTCGACGACGGACAGTAGTAGTGCGGTGTCGTCGAAGAGTGGGGAGAGTAGTAGTACCGGCTCTTCCATTTCCGGCTCGGGGTCGGGGTCGCATGTACCGCCAATTCCATCACCCCTTCGGTTCTTGCAGGGTAAACAGGGCGGGGTGGGTGTAGGTGTCGGTCCACCCCGTCTGCCCTCGATGGGAGCCTCCTTCGTCAGCTTGACCTCGAGCAAACCGGCGGAGATCATCGTTCATGCGGCGGGCGGCGGTGGTGTTCCTGGTGTTTCTGGTGGGACGGCGGGGACGGGCAGGAGTACGTCGGACACGTTTGGGAGCGCATTCAGTGCTTCGGCGCGATTACTTCGTTCGCCGACGTTATACCAGTCTGCGAGCAGTGGGGATCTGATGAATGCTGCTGCTGGGGGAGCGGGAGCGGGACAGTCTCAGGGGATGCAGAGGAGTTCGTCTGCTTCTACTGCTTCTGCGACGACGACTCCTGGCAAGTCGCCTCCGAACGGGATGGGTGGTGCGAATGTGGTCGAAGGAGGAGTTCCGACTTCGCCCAATTACGAGGCGGACTCGCCGAATACTTCGGCGTTCTCGTTCTCGAGCGCCAGTACGATCACGGCTGCTAATGCGAATGCGGGTATTGGGTCTGCGGGTGTGGATGCGGGGTATACGACTGCTGAGACTTCGACTTCGGCATCGGCGAGGGCCAGGGGACGCTCGCCTTCGCATATCCTTCGGCGGAGGGTATTTTCGCCTTCGAGGGAACCGAGTTGTGGGCTTGGGTTGGGTCCTCTTGCCGATGATGATGATGAAGGAGAGTCTGCGGAGACGGATTGTAGGCCCGTAGGGGGGAGTAGGAAGGACGAGCGGAAATTTAGGACGGAGCCTGTGAATGCTAGGCACAATGGACGGAGGCGGTCTTCGATTCGAGCTATGGGGGAGCTCATGGGTTTCACTGCTTCTTCCAGTGTTGATGGTGGCGCGGCTGAGGGCCGAGATGATGGCGAGGGGGAAGAAGAGGAGGCTGATGATTATGATGAGGAGGAGGAGGAGGATGGACGGGGCCGAAGGAGTCGGAGGGATGATGGGATTGATCGGGAGAGTTACGCTGCGCGGATTTATAATATTCAACAGCAGATGGGCGGCCGACTTTGGTCGAGGTTCAATCTCGGTGGCGGTTCGTCTTCGTCTTCTCCTTCTCCGACTCCTTCTGCGTCAACGATTACGGCTGCGGGCGGTACTCGGACGCCGGACGCGACGGGATCGTCGTCGTACGGTCATGGTCGGCCTTCGTATGGAAGCAGCACTACCAGGGCAGCCTCGCCTAAACGGTCGTTGGCCTCTCTGCTGCCTTCGGCTGCGCTGAGTACGATGCCGGCTCCTCGGTTGAGTCGGACGAGTACGGGCAGTAGTAGTGGAGGGAGCAGTCTACTTTCGGGCAAGAGTGGGTCGCAGTCTTTCGAGTCGGACCTCAATGCGAATGGTGAGGGTGGTGGTGGGAGTCGGCAGCGGTCTTCCCCTACATCACGAAGCCAGAAAACGGTGGGAGGCGGGGAAGGAGTGGACTTGCATGCTCAGCAGCGGCGAAACTCACATTCGAGTCGGTTGACGAATGGGTTAAGGAGTTTGGTCAAGTTGCCTAATTTGTTGTTGGGTGCTGTGAGTGTTGGTGCGGGGGAGAAGGATTCCTCGTCGAGCGGTGCTAGCAGCGGAGGTGGGTCGACACAGCAGTATGTCGGTTCTACTACCTCGCCGCACCGCCTGGGTTCGTCTGACGGCGCGTCGTCGTCGTTGTTGGCACCCTCGACAACTGGATCGTCGGGTGGTGGTGAACCACAACGGCTGAGCTCGTCCAGGAGTCGGAAGAGCTTTGCGGAGAGTACGCGTCGGATGTCTTCTTCTTCGTCTTCGAGGGCTTCTTTGAATTCGGGCTGGGGTGGACGTGGGGTTGTCAGTCCTTTGGAGGGTGATTCGGACCCTGGTGCTTATGTGTTTGGACTTGGTACGTTTTTTTTCTTCTCTCTTCTCTCCCCTTTCTTTTCGAGGGAAGATGATGCTAATGGCTTTCTCTCTCACCGTAGGCTTACCCATCGACCCTGATACCGAGCTTGGATCGGTCGTTCAGCTCCAGACATTCCGGACTGGACATGGATATCCTTTCAATCGTTCACGGACGCTTTCATTGGACACGGGCGCCGCGGCCGCACATCGCGAAGCGCTCGCTCGCTCCAGTCTAGATGCCGAGGATGGCGGATCAGGGCCGATGGACATCTCTGGACGGGGTGCTGCGGGATCGAATATCACGACAGCTTCTTCTTCTTCGTCGTCATCGATGCGTGAGCCGCCGAATGTGGTGCATCGTGGATCTGTGCCGGAGGGTAAAGAGGTTGCTGAGCTCTTGGCGGCGCGGAAGCAGGGGCGTGACTCGTTATTGAGCGGTTTCGGCTCGGGCTCGGGTTCTTCGGCTTCGACGCGTGGCAAGAGTCCGTCTTCCAGCACGTCTTCTTCCGATTCGCTCGCAGGGGTAGCTGCTATTGCGCCGCCGCCCGCTTCGGATGCGGGCTCGGTGACCTCGAACGCCTCGGGTGGTGGTGCATTCTGGGCGAGGCCGTCTCGACCTGCTGCGGAGGCTGTCCCGCAGAATTATTCGGCGTTCCGGAGTCGACAGCGTGCGGGCATAAAGAAGGTCAAGGATCCGGTTTCGCCTGGTCCTCCTTCTTCTGGCGCTGGGGCTGGTGGGCTCGTGAGTACGCTGAGCTCGGCGACGAACAGTAGTGCGAGCTTGAGCACGGGATCTGGATCTGGATCTGGAGGTCAATCGGTCCGGAGTGGGGGGAGTAGTGAGCTCTCTGCTGATTCGAGCTCGTTGTCGAGTCATGACGATGATCGGACTGGGCCGTCCTCGGCTGAGGTTGGAGATTCGTCGCGGATGGGTCGATTGAGGATTCCTTACTCTGCTAGTACTGTCGGGGCTAGTGGGAGTGGTGCTGGTGTGCCGGATGGAGGACAATCGCGCTCGAGGGATCCGTCCCCGCCTAGTCAGCATGCCGTTGGTCTGTACACGGGTGGAGGCTTCTGTTCGCCCCGTCGGTTCTCGGCTGATGAGGGTCTACCCCCGCTCTCCGCGTCGGGCGTACGGAGGACCAAGTCCGGCTCGAACTACACGCGTGGGACGTCGGTGGAGTCTCGACGTGCACGGGCTAGCCATCCTACTCCCGAGATGCACAGTGATGGGGGAGAGGAGCCTGCTCAATTCCCACCGGTGGTGGACGAGAGTGGTGGAGATGATGGTGAGATGGACTCTCGTGGGGCTGTCAGTGGACGAGGTCGGCCTAAGACCAATCGTTCCCCGACGGACTCGGCTTCTTCCAGTCTGCGTGGACGGGGAAACGGCGTGAAGGTCGTCAGTGCCTCACAAGGTTCCTCCGCGCGGTCGCCGAGCAGCAACGGGAATGGCAGTGGCAGCAACAACGATGCCGGACAACAAGGCCGGAACCGATCACGATTGCTCTCCGCGGACATCTGGAAAGCGGCAGGTTCGATCGCCAAGCCCCGTCCTCCCCAATCTGCACCGAGTCCGAGCCGGAAACGAGCGTCGCCGTCACGGAAAGCGAAGGCGATCGCTCCTGCGGGTCGATTGTCGTCCCCTCCTGGCTTCCGACCGCGGATGGCACCTCGGCCACTTCCTATCGGCGGTCCTCCACCTGTGATGCCTCGTTCTTCCGGTCCGGGCGGTTCGGGCTCTCGTGCGATGCATGCCGCCGCCGCTGCCGCCGCGTCCAATGGCGGGGTCAACTCGGGCTCTAGGCCCGGTGGGCCTCAGATGTCCGGATCTCCCGGTCCCGGTGCTCGACTGAGTCTGATGAGCAACAACAAGCATCTGTTGATGTTGAGTTTGGAGCTGGAGATGATGCGGAAGCGTAAGATTTCTGCGCCGTTGAAGCCGAGGGCTTTTGTTGTTCGGTGGATCCGGCAGCAGGCTCAGCAGGAGGGTGATGAGGATGAGGAGGGGTATGACGATGAGGATGAGGGGGAGGAGGAGGAGGAGGAGGATGGTGCTATGGGTGGCTTAGCACTGGAACGTTCGAATAGTTCGCCGCCGCGGATGGAGAATCAGTCTTCCGGTCGACGAACGGCTCACGGCGGCGGGCATGGGCACGGGCACGGGAATGCGATCCCTGCTGCTTCGGACGGGATGAAGACGCCGGAGATGCGGGCGCGGATCTTCCTGGCGGGAGGGAGCTCGCTCCGATACGAAGTTCGGCCTGATGCGAGCAGCGGCGGCGGCGGCGGCGTGTCGGTCTCGTGAAGGAAACCTTGGAATTCTTTTCGCGCCTCTCTCTTTTTTTAATACTTCCGAAAAGGCGCGGATCCTTCGCGCTGGTCGGCTTCTTCTTCTTCCTCGAGGTACCTCTTGCGAAATTCTGGATACATTCGACTTTCTTACGCTCAGGTGCACATAATCGGTGTTTTTCTCGATCGACCTTTTTTCGGAAACTCTCTATCCCCTGCGATACCCCACGCCCGGCGCCCTCTGTACAACCCCTCTCAGCGCCGATCCCGTTCGGCGTGCTCAAGATCTTTCTACGAGGGGTCGGGTCTTCTCCTTTTCTTGCGGTCTCCTCCAGCTTCGACAGGCAATACCTCCCCCCACCACCTTCCCAACCCCCATCCTTCATCCCTTTTTCTGGTTTCTTGTGTGGGACCGATCTTCAACGATCTGGCCACGCTCTCTCTACGTGCTACCTAATCTTCCTTTTTTAGTGATCCACTTCCCGCCACTCTCCCTCCTGACATGCATACCAGTGAAGACCTCCCTCCACCCTCTCTCTCTCTCCCTTGTAGCATACTAGACATCTGTCAAATTTCAGGAGATCCGCCTCTGGGGCGTCCATAGCATCGAACTCCTCGCCCCCAAGTCCGTGTGAGCCAAGTAGTGGATAGGTCGGAAGTTCGGGTACCATCTGGATTGCCGGAAGCTCTTGCTGGAGAAATTTGCTAAATCTCCCCCCTGGGAGGCGGAATATCCCAAATCGCCCCCATCTTTTGAGCTTTTTCCAAATCT